>JAEQBH010002945.1:0-230533 GCA_016808115.1 Tetrastigma voinierianum | reverse complement strand
AGTAATTGTCTCATTTGATATGAAAATTAAGCAGAAAAATGGACTAAAAATAGATGACTTTTAAGCTCATCAAATACATTATATGTTTCTTTATATAACAACTATACATGTATTATTTTTTCTTCACATGGCTAGAATTTATGTCATTTATTATTCAATTTTATTCGTTCCATATTATTTAGCATTAAATCATATAACTTTTAGGTCAATTTATTTATCTCACTTAGCTAAGTTATATTGACTTATTTTCATACAAAACCATATCCACTAATACTTTGGGAGTATATAAGACACATTTTGATGTGTCAAAATCCTGTAGGAAATGACATGAAAATCATTTCCTAAAACAGGGTCAGACTTCACTTATTTTCTAGGTACAATGAGCTTGAAATCTCAACATGCTTATTTCATGCACATTGTTCCTCTATGAATTTATTTTACTCATAAATTGGAATTACTCAAATTGAATCATCCAAACTCAAGTTATGGCCTTTTAATGCCAAACTGGTATGTTTTCCCAGTTTACATTGGCAACCGACTGTGAAACCCAATTTAAGGGGTCTTAACTCCATAATTTGACAATGGTTCCTTCTACTGATTTGAAGCTACAGTGCTAAGGATTTTTCTCAAATTGGAATCATCCAATTTAGAGTACCAAAACTTAAGATATGTCCTAAATAACCAAAACTGCTATGTTTTCAAAATAGAATCAGTGACGGGTCTTTAAACCCAAATTCAAGGGTCCTTAAGTCATATTAATACTTTAAGCTCTTCTTGGAAAGTGTGGTCACAGGTCTTAGGTTTCCTTTCAAACTGGAATTTTCTAAATCGGGGTACTCTATACTAAGTTATGGCCAAATAATTCACTTAAGGTTTTGGGTAGAATTTTAGCCAGGCTGTCTCGCAAGCACTGAGAACATTTCCCTTTATCTAAAACTCACCAAATTGAGGGCCTTAAACCAAATAACAATTGCCAACAACACAAATCATGATGAATTCTTGAAAGTCGTACCCTATTTATTAGTCACACAGCTGCTTCATTTCATACGCACTTCTCCTTTTGCTCATTTATATGCCATTATTCTTAACACTTTACTTGTATCAAGAAAAATCCCACACAAAAAGGAGTTAAAGCAAACCAAACTTTTGGTTCTTCTCCAAAACGTGCCCTAACTTTCTCTCAAAGCCAAAAATGTGAATTCCCCAAATTCTAAGACAAGATGTGGTCTTTAAGGCAAATTGGATCAAATTTTAATTCTTTTTGCTAGTGAAATCGCCCCGGCTTTATATGGAATTTGCAAATCACTTATTAATATTCACGATAACCAAAATAATCTTTTACGTAATATGTACGGATCCTTAATTTGATAAATTACAATTTTACCCTTTAGACTTCTTTAAAAATCAGTTGTAATATTTCACACAATATATTGTTTTTGGGAAGAATACAATTTTGTTTATTATCTTAAAAACTGTAATAGCTAACATGGTATAATTTAGGGTGTTACAATATAACTGTTACAAGATACATAAAAACTATAAGGCCTAGCTTAGTTGGTTAAGAGCTAGGGTGGGCATAGGGAGGGGAGGGCCCGGGTTGAAGTCTCGGGACAAAATTATGAAACCTAGAAAAGGATGCGCATAAAATTATAAACAATGACAACTTTGAGGCATGACTCAGAAGTTTAAGAGTTGGGGTGGGTATAGAAAAATGTACCAAATTCGAGTCCTAGTAAGAAAAAAACGAAAAAAAAAACACTTAACTATCAAAATGTTTGCAGAGGCGGATTGGCGCCAGTTAATAACATTTTATTACTAGTATTTTTAAGACCTGCAGGTTATAAATAGGACAACCTTAAAGTTTACTCAACCACAAATGACATACTCAAAGGAGGGCCAAACAGGTTACCGACCCGAACTTGGGTGGTAGTGGGCCAAAGCTTATTTTGGATGTTGTCGAGCCTTTATTTTTAGACTGGAAATTTCGGGCTAGCCCCCGTTCTAACACTTATTGGACTCAACCCATATTCTTATCTCTACTAAAATGACAATGAAACTTAAATTGATTTCTCATAAAAAATAATAAATAGATATAAAGATGTGTGATTATTTATATGTTTATTTTAGTGTAATTCAATACCCTTTAGGTAGAAGGGCAACACTATGCCCACCACACAGAACAATATCATGTCATGGGCTTTTAATGGGCCCAATATTGTTGGATAGAGTTGGGCCTTCAAAGGCCATCAAGTTATGAAAAACAAATGACACAAATGAGGTTCTCATTTAAAGAAAAAAAAAGTCTTCATCAACGATTGATCTTATAAGACCCATTTGTTGTGGCGTGTTTTTGTCGCCCGAAACACATTTGCGTGAGTGGATTAAAGTATTAGGCTGCTTTGCATGTTTCGCATTCGCCGGTTCGGATGACAAATTCCCGATCCAATAGAGTCATGAGATCAAATTTTGTTTGTCACTATATTGTAGATCTGGAATTTTAGGTATTCTATACATTTTTTATATTATCAAATGTGTAAATCTTGAGCCGATCCCTTTTGCTATTAATTTGGATGTTACGTCATCATCTAAAGTTTTTAACACTTTTGATTATGTGTTTTATCGATTGTATTGCTAACATTTATCTTATAATTATCACAATAAATAAAAAATAATTAATTTTATAATCAGAAAGAAAAGTTATATTGTCATTTAAAAATGTTAAAATATAAATTTGTGATGTATTATTACAATTTTCTGAAAATGGGAAATCATGAAACCCTAGGAATTTGGAAATGGGAATCCAGATGGTTTTCCAATTCCCCATTTCAAAATTTTTTAGTGGGCATTGTTTGTAAAGTCTAAAAAATGATTGTGGAAAGCGTGTGAGAGTCACAAAAACCCACACCCATCTCCCATTTCTCAAATTACATGTTTCAAATCAAAGGTCCAACACCATTATTGAAACAAAGAAACCCTCAAAAAAAAAAAAAAAAAAAAAGTGTAAGAAAATAGGAGATTGCTTAGGCTGTTTGGTTCATGTTTTTGAAAATTAGGGTGTTTTTTAAAACTGTTTTGAGAAAATATAGAAAACATAAAAAGGTGTTTTATGGAAACTCTTTTTTTGCTTGCAATTTAGTGGTATGTTTTTATTTTATTTTTATGATTTTGAAAAAAAAACACGAAAACCAAACGTGTTTTAAATGTTTTCATTATTTTGAGAAACGTAAAACGATTTTGAGCGAAACTAAACATGCCCTTATTTTGTGTTCTCAAAAACAAGAAAAACAGTGAGATTGTTTTAAGAAATTTACATTTGGTTCATTATTTTACCCCGAAAATTAGGGTTAATTTTAGTTATGTTTTTGCAAACTGGCCAGTGAGAATAATTTTTGAAAACATAGAGAACCTAAAAAATGTGTTTTATGGAAACTCTTTTTTGTTCTTTAAATTTAGTGTTTTGTGTGTGTGTGTGTTTTTAAAAAAAAAAATTTTAATGTTTTTTTAGAAAAAAAAACCCTGAAAACCAAACATGTTTTTCATGTTTTCATTGTTTTTGAGAACATAAACCAGTTTTCAAAGACAAAACCAAACATGTCCTTATTTTATGTTATAAAAAACAAGAAGAACAAGGAAAACAATGAGATTGATTTAAGAATTTATTTGGTTAAGTATTTTTCGAAAATTAGGATTTGTTTGGTTATATTTTTGCAAATGTTATTGAAGCAGTTTTTGAAAATATGAGAACATAAAAAAGGTGTTTTATGGAAACTTTTTGTTTTTAAATTTAGTGTTTTTTAAAAAAAAAAAACTGGAAGCCAATAATGTTTTCCCTATTTTTCATTGTTTTTGATAACATAAAACAGTTTTCAAAGACAAAAACCAAACATGCCCTTATTTTATGTTCTAAAAAACAAGGAGAACAGTGAGATCGTTTAGGTTGTTTGGTTCATGTTTTCGAAAATTAGGGTTGTTTGGTTATATTTTTGCAAATTGTTATTGAGAACAAATTTTGAAAACATAGAGAACATAAAAAATGTGTTTTATGGATTTTTTTTTTGTTCTTTAAATTTAGAGTTTTTTGTGTGTTTTTTTTATAATGTTTTTCCAAAAAAAAAAGAAACCGAGCAAACATTTTTCCCTATTTTTATTGTTTTTTATAACATAAAATAGTTTTCAAAAATAGAAATCAAACATGTCTTTATTTTATGTTCTAAAAACAGAAGAAAAAAATAGTGGCTGATTTGATTAGCGCGTTTTGCTGTTAGAAAAAAAAAAAATCTTATGTATCGTATAACAGTGGTTTTGAAAAGACACCGAAATGGTGTTCTCTATATTTTTAAAAACCGTTATCAAGAATAGTTTTTAAAGACAAAAACCAAACAGACCCTTAATGGTTTTTAAATTTCAAAAATAAAAAATTGTTTGATAATATAAGAGTATTTTAGTACTGTAGAATAAGTTATTTTTTTTTGTTTATTATTAGAAAATTAACAAGACAGGTTGAAAAAACCACATTTAATTGATTTTTATTCAAAGTATTGATAAAAGATTAAATTTATCTAAAATTTGACATAGATGAAACAGAAATGACTAAAACTGACATTTAATTAAAAAGTATGACTAAAATATAAACTAGCTTTATTCAAATTAAAAAAAAAAAAAAACCTAAATATGGCCACTAAATAGTATGAGATGGTGGCCCTAAAGGCTTAAACTAATGGATGACAGATAAGTAATGGTGTGTTTGGTAGCAAAGAAAACCAAAAACAACAAAAATTTTCTATTGCTTGTGTTGGTTTCATGTGTCCAACAAAGAATTGTTTTGCTTGTTGTTAATCCTCACAATTGACTTTTTCAATATAAAATTCCCTTAGTGGGTGTAGAATGTTCAATTTTAAAATTTTATTATATTTTATTTAATTTTTTAATTTCATATTTTAGGTGAGGGATTTTTTTTATCGGTTCATGAGGTCTTTTGAGTGGATCAGTATATACATGAAAGACGTCTTTTAAGCCCATATATCATTACGAAGAGACTAAATGGGAGGAGCGCGGGACGGTAATGTTACGCCAATGCAACATTTGTATTAAGTACCGAAGCTTAGGCGAATTTGGTTAATATACGAAGGAAACACTATTATCTACTTCTTAGGCGATAAAGGCTTTCTGCCATACTTATTTGCGTTTTAGGGTTTGAGGCAGCATTTAATTAAGTTGGAATATTCGGCTATCACCAAGCCCAAATCTAAATTTTGGGTCGTGTCGATATACTTAAGTGTTACATTATATTCGTTAACACGAGCGCGACCACGAGGAGGAATAATAATCAGTGTCGAAATTAATAGAATTGAATATTATTAAATTAGTAATTGGATAATACGACACAACATGCATAACCTGTTTATTAATTTAATTACTTAAATTAATATAATTTATAATTAATATATCAATATTTAACATAAACAACATATTAAATATGTTAATATAGGTTAAATATTGATTTACATAATAATTAAATTGATCAATTACATCAATTTTGTGTTATATGGATTAAATCTTAATATAATCTTAGCACATTAAATAGATTATCTGTGGTCGACCTTAAATTTGATGAGAAATATAATTATACTAATCCCAAAGCGTAAAAATGGCGCAAAACGGGTTAAGTCAGGGTGGCCACGTTGACTGGTTTTCGGTGCCAGATGTTATTCTGAAAAAGAAAACAAGATGTAAACAGAAAACAAAAAGAAGAAGCTGAATTCAATATTATATAAATGGGAAGTTATTCCGGTCAAACCGGAGAAAAATAAATGAGGAGAAAATGCAATATTAATTATATAATTAATGAGAAAGTGGTTTCTTATTATTGGCATTAATATTTTGGGTAGATAAACAAAATAAAAGATCATTAAAAATAAAATGAAGAAATGTTTTCATTTTCGAGAAAGTTATGAAAATCATGCATGAAGTTTATTAGTTGTTTTGATTTTCTGTTGTGGAGTATGAATAAAGAGGAAAAATGGAAGGAAATTTAAGCGCACGCGGTTTTTAGTTTTCTTCGTCGACAGTCTTGCCAAAGAAAGAGCATAAATGGCCCGATATTTTCCTAACAAGGGAAAAAGTGGAAATTTCTGAAAATAAAATAAAAATAAATAAAATGTGAGGATCACTTTTCTCAATTTTCGGGATTCAGCTTGTCTAGTCAACAAACAAGTCTTCGGCTTTGTGAATCTAAAGTAAGTTTGTGCACTTCTCTGTCAGAGATCACGTTCAAATCTGAGATGGGTATTGCTTAAAATACCTTGAATTCACAATTCTGGGTTGGTTTCTCATCAATTTCATCAAATTCAGTACCTTTTCTTCCCAAAATCTGAATTCCCCCAAGTGGGTATTTTGGATTCGTTGCGGCACAAAATGGGTTGTTGTAGCAGTAAGAAGAAGGTCGCGGAAAGGGATATTAATGGTGGAAGATCAGATAGGGGTGGTGGAGATGGCGGCGGAGGTGGAAGGAATCATCAGGCGTACCATGAGGTTGCTGTTCAGCGGCCGCCACCAGTAGCTGTCCCTCAGTCCGCCGCCCCAACACAGACGCACCACCAGCCGCCGCCGCCACAGCCCCCGCTCAAGCCTTTGCAGCCCAATTACAGATCTGTTCAGAAGCTAGAAACCATATTGGGTAAGCCATTTGATGATATTAAGCAGTACTATACTCTTAGTAAGGAACTGGGTAGGGGTCAGTTTGGGGTGACTTATTTCTGCACTGAGAATTCATCTGGAAACACATATGCCTGCAAATCAATATTGAAGAGAAAGCTTGTGACCAAAAATGATAAAGAGGATATAAAGAGAGAGATTCAGATCATGCAGCATCTGACTGGGCAGCCAAACATCGTGGAATTCAAGGGTGCTTATGAGGATAGACAGTCAGTTCATCTTGTGATGGAGCTCTGTGCTGGTGGGGAGCTGTTTGATAGAATTATTGCTCAGGGCCATTACTCTGAACGAGCTGCAGCAGCAATCTGTAGGGCTATTGTGAATGTTGTCCACATCTGCCATTTTATGGGCGTGATGCATCGCGACCTCAAACCCGAAAATTTCTTGTTGTCCAGCAAGGATGATACGTCAATGCTGAAGGCAACTGATTTTGGGTTGTCTGTCTTCATTGAGGAAGGTGAATTTTTAATCCTCTGATGCCATATGATATGATTGTTTGATTTAATTCAAGAATCGCTTCTTATTTGGTGCAATTGAAACAGTATAGCATTAAGTGGGAAGGAGATAATTCATCAAACTCCCTAGAAATTTGGTTATTATCTCTGTGGTTTTGTTGTTTTGAGCTTTACTTTGTTGTTGCATAAACTCTGTTAAAAAATTTATTAGTTGTTTGAAGCCGATAATGATTGCTGGTTACTGTTTGCCGATAAAAAATTTATTAGTTGCTTTGAGTTCCGGAATGAGATACATCAAATAGTAGCTGCTATGAGCCTGATTATATTGGGACATAAAGACAATTACTATCGAATAGTCAAGCCGTATTATAATACCTCAGATAAATAGTAGAAAGAACTTTTTTTTTTTTTTTTTTCATTTTTTCCCATGATTTGTACATGTGATACTTTGGTCTAGGAGAGGTGAATTAGACGAAGGCCATCAAGCAGGATTTATGCTATCAAACATTAACATTTGGTAATGTTATTTGTTAGATATTGTACAGTCTTTTCCTTTTATTTTTTCACTGTATTGTGGGTCCCACGAGCATGTATATATATTTAAGTCCAATATGTAATGTAGTAGTTAGTTTTTCGTGAATATAATAAAAATTAGGGATTCTCCATTTTCTTACTTTACATGGTATCAGAGCCAAAAGGGAAAACCTAATTTTTTCGGTGACCGTGTTTTCTTCCGGTCACTTTATTCTCTTTCCCCGGAACCTTCCACGTGCGGAAGTCGGATCTCCTCTCCATAGTCAGCTAGGTTAGGATCTCCTTGCGCGGTGGCTTTTTCGGTCGGAAACCTCGGATTGGATTAGGGTGCACGGAAGGTCGATCTGCGTCGGACGCCGTGGAAAGCTTGGCTTTCCACGTGCCACTCTTCTCCGTCGGCCTGCGTTCCACTCGCCGGCGCGTGGCCCACTTTCCGTGCTAGGAATTCCATCTCGAGCTCGCAGCCTGCGTCTTTGCCGTCACTCCGGCCCGGTCACTCCACGACCTCATTATGCTGCTTTGACCATTTATTTCCGCAGCACCTCAGGTGGTCGCTCTTTATCATGATTTGGGTCATTTTTCTTCATCTCAAGTTCACAACCGTCATCTCAAGTTCCACAGTCATGATTTGCCCTCCTATTAGGGTTTTCTTCAATCCAAACGTGAATCCATCTTCAGTTAAGTGGATATGGCAACTAAAAATCCCATTTTTACATCTGTTATCTCTGGATCTCCAACTATCACATCAAAAAAATTGATTGGCAGTGAGAATTATCTTTCTTGAGTGGAAACACGTGGAACTCACGGTTCATGGAGACAGGTTATGAGGATCGTCTTGATACACCGAGGAGGATGCTATACCTAATGTTGACAGGTGCAATGGAAGAAAATAGATGCCTGTAGTATGTAAGCGTATTATGGCAGTCGGTTGATCCAAAAATTTTGCTTCATCTTCGGGCTTACAAAACATGTTCTAAGTTTTGGATTCATGCAAAAGTTTTATACGCGAATGATATCCAGCGCCTTTATAAGGTGGCTTACGCTATTATCCAATATCGACGAGGACATGAATTTATCTAATTATATATTTCGTTGCCTCTCTTAAGGAAGAGTTCTTGACACCGATGCCTCTTACTAGTGATGTTGGGGCTCAACAAACGCAGATTGACAAGTTCTTCATGGTCCTTACTCTTATTGGCCTTCGTCCAGATCTTGAGACCGTCCGAGATCAGATTCTTGGTAGTCCATTAGTCCCATCCTTGGATAATGTGTTTGCTCGCCTCCTCTGTATCTCCTCCACTCAGACTTTGCCATTTGATAGCACTTTAGATTCTTTTGTGTTAGTTTCTCAAACTAACCTTCGGGAAGGGCCAGCGCCGATGTGGTAACGAGTAGAGGACCAGCGTCTCGGCTGACCCAAACAACACTCACGGGAAAGAAATGTTTGGCCGAGTAATGGTGAGTAGTTCGGTTTACACACAGTGCCGTCCGATATCTCGGGATCTCTAAAGGCTCACGTCTTGGTCTGAGTTTGGCATTAGGATCTCCTAAAGACTCCCCCTGTCTTGGTACAAGTTTGACATTAGGATCTATAGAATTGTCTGGTTTCTACCAGTCAACATCTTGGTTTCTTGAGATGTAAAAGCATACTTTAGTTAGGAAAGGACTACCATAGCTGGATTGGTATCTCGATTCACGAGAAAGTGCTTTGAGTTTCACGAGTGGGTGAAAAGGTGTTGCTTTAGTTTACGAGATACCATCCCCGATCGGTTTGCCTGTAATGGCTTGATGTCGTCCTCCATAAACAACGGATAAATACCTTACTTGCCAGAAGAGTTATTATGATAAAAAAGCCCAGATAATTCTGGCTGTACTATGAAGAAGCATGCCAAATTGCTGACAATGAAGCTAAAAGCGGCGAAACCATGCTCGAGGAGATTGTTTCAAGCCATATAGAGAACGACGTAACCTGCATTCTTCGATATATCAAAAGTACACCAGGCCAAGGTGTGTTGTACGAGAATAGAGGTCATACTCAGGTTGTTGGTTACACAGATGTAGATTGGGCTAGCTCACGCACAGATAGGCGTTCTACTTTATGGTACTGTGTTTTCATTGGTGGTAACCTAATATCCTAGAAGAGTATAAAACAACATGCTTAGTATGGCTAGATCTGGCGGCCCAGGCCGTGTCGAGCTATGGCTGCAGCGACTTGTGAACTCGTATGGTGAGACACCTTCTCCCGGGAGTTGAGATTTGGAAAGGATGAACAAATGGAAGCTCATACGTGATAACAGTACAACTGCGTATTGCATCCCGTCAGTCTTGTGAAGGATAAGCAGCATTAAAGTTATTTGTCACTTCAATAGAGAGAAGATCGCATTAGGATGTGTGGCTACTAGTTTTGTCAATTCAAATGATCAACTAGCAAACATCTTTACTAAATCTCTCAGAGATCCTAGAATTAAATACATTTATAACAAGTTTGGTGCATATGACATATATGCTCCAGCTTGAGGGGGAGTGTTAGATATTGTACAGTCTTTTTCTTTTATTTTCTTACTGTATTGTGGGTCCCATGAGCATGTATATATATATAAGTCCAATATGTAATGTAGTAGTTAGTTTTTCGTGAATATAATAAAAATCAGGGATTCTCCCTTTTCTCCCTTCACATTATCAAATGGTAATTGAATAAAATAGAAAAAAATGAAAATGATCGAGAAACCAATTGGATTAGACGCCTTTGTGCATTTGAGTCTCAAATCTTTTGGAAATCACCGACATTCAATTTCAGGTGCATGTCTTCCCCCCAGTGGGTTGAATAAGAAAAAGCAATCAGGAGCATTCTTGCCTCCATACTCCTCCTTTCTGTGGTACTTTTTGAGAAAACAAGTTTTGTTAATTTTCTTATGCATTCTCTTAACAATAGCTAGGAATCTAAATCAATTAGGACAAGTTTGATAGCGACCCTTTTTATAACATTATATGTATAAAACTATCCATGGGAACGAGGCATTGCAGGCAGTGGTAGCTATCTATCATTGTAAAAATAAGAGATTCGATCATCTTAAGAAACCATATTTTGCTATTGTGCTATATCTGTGTGGAAAGGCTCCCTTCTGTGCCCTACTTTGGTCAAGGATTTTTTTTCTTGATGGAAGGAGACAGTAAGGGCCATTGTCATTCCATTCCTCGAGTAGGTAGAGAGTGGAGGTGGAGTTTTTGGTTTTTTCATACTTTCAAACAGTTGAATAATGAAAATAAATGATGTGAAAATAAGCCAGAAGATGAAAAGGAAAACCTAGGAAAAGCATTTTCTTTGGGAAAAATGATTGAAGGAACCAAAAAATTGGACTTTTTCCAGCCTACCCTTAGGATTGTTTCACCGCTGGTTGCTGTACAGAATAAAATGGGGCAGTTCAATTTCATTTCAAAATTAACCCCGCAATGCTTCTTTTTAACCAAAATTTATTTACCATAATTTCTTTGTTTTTATGCACACTTTGAAATCACATTATGATAAAGTTGTCTTTGGAAGTTGCAGGAAATCATACCTTAAGCCATATGTTCTTCAAAGACTAAAAATCTTGTACCAGTTTCTTACATCTTGTTCTATCTTCCGAAAAACTCAACTTTGATGATGAAAATTAAAATATGTAGAAATACTCTATCACAGAAAAAGGCATGTTGTTGTAGGGCAACACCAACATGTGGAAATGTTTTTGATGATTTTTGGTTTTTTAGGGTGTAAGGAGGGGCACAAAGGACGAAGTTTTAGAAAGATTACCGTATTATGTTGGTTTTTGAACTGGAAAGACTCGCCTAGAAGGGAAATGATGGAGTCTGTTTTTGTAAAGAATGCAAGATCTACAGAATTATTATTCAATTTTTCCTTCAAATTTCTTTACAACTATTACGAACATAGAGGCATAGTTACTAAAGCTGTCAAACTGAAAGGAAAAGAATTGAACTTTTAGAACAAGAAACCTCTGCAAGCAATAAGCTTCCTCAATTTGAAGTGAAAATAAACCTGACAAGAAACTAAAAAGAATGCTTTTGTAGGCCTTTTCTATGTAGAAAAAAAGATTTGCCATGGGCATCAATTTTGCAACAACTCATACAATAGGGAAAAGGAATTATAATAGGATTGAAGGATACAACTGACTTTGCTAAACAACGCCTGTGAACGGGTTTTCTCATTCAACAGAGGTTAGAACTAAAAATAAAAGATGGGGTTTAATCTACATGACCTCTTTACTTTTCACTTGAGTACCAAAAAAAGAAAGATGCACTGCAAGATTATAGCCTTCAGGGGCACCAGTGGTCTGGGACAACTTCCCAAATATCCTAGGTCCTTTATAGATTACCATATGATTTTAACATAGATGTAACTTTCATGATCTTTGTAAGATTTTTTCTCGACATGACACCTAGAAAGAAGACAGATTCTCGTTAAACACTGCACATTAAGACATTTCACTTTACTTAAAACAGTGCTATTCATTTCTATTGTGACTGGATGGGAGTTTCCTCTCTTTATCAAATTGTCTTAGTTTCCAACATCTCTCTTTATCTCTAAAAACGCTAACGGTTTAGTGCTTATTTTTACCTTATATGCTCATTGAGATTGTTAGTCGTCTAATTTCTCACATTAAATGTCCTTTTGAACCTTTTGCCCCACTTACTTCAGATATTGACTGACCTTTTATGAAACCCATTCCAGGAAAGGTGTATCGTGATATAGTAGGTAGTGCCTACTATGTTGCTCCTGAAGTATTGCGGCGTAATTATGGGAAGGAAATAGATATTTGGAGTGCAGGAGTTATTTTGTATATTCTTCTCAGTGGTGTACCTCCGTTTTGGGCTGGTAAGAAAAAAAAATCAACAAACTGTTCGTAAACTGTTGTAGTTTTGTCTGAGTTGTAAATGATCTCTTGTTCTCCACCTTCAGTTATGGACTTGGATTAAGACGTTTTACCACATTTGTATTGCAAGAAACTGAAAGGGAATATTTGATGCCATATTGCAAGGTGAAATTGACTTTGAAAGTCAACCATGGCCGAGTATATCAAACGGTGCCAAAGATCTAGTGAGGAAAATGCTGACACAGGACCGGAACAAGCGTATTACTTCTGCACAAGTTCTTGGTATTCTGCTCCATCTCTTCATTGTACATTCAACTTTTCATTACATTTAAGTAAAGCAGTTGATTCAAACATATAGGCTCCGTTTGGAACCTGGAAAGTACTAATGAAAGAAAATAGAGAGGAAAAATGGAAGGAAAATTTTTTTGGAGGAAAATATTAAATAAGTTTAAAAAGTTCATAAATTAATTCTATATCTTTTATTTAAACCCATTTTATTTGTTTCTCTTTATTATTTAAGGACTAAGAAATTTAAAAATATGTAAAATTTGGAAGAATTTTGATTATATTTGATTTTCTTTTATATTTTTCCACCATGAAGCTAAGCATGCTTAGTCGTTTTCGTAGTATTTTTTTTTAACTACCAGTACTTTCCGGGTTTAAACACTTAGCCATAAGAGATTTGTCTAGTCTAGTTATTATTATTCATACTTCCTTGCATTTACGTGTGAAATCAGAACATAGAAGGAACCGTTTTTCCTGTTGATAGCTAAACAGTTAAGTTTTGCAATTATATGTTCTACTGGTGCTGTCTTTCCGAGCTGTATATGATACGGTATGGTGTTACTTTTGCAGCAGAAACAAGACATTGATGTAATTCTATCTTTTGAATTGAAGTTACCTTTTTTTTTTTTACTTTTAGATAGACAATTAGAGAGCATATATTGACAAGTAGAAATAAAAAAACGAGGGGCACACCTCTAATACACCAGGAGCATGTTAAGGGTGCCAAAAGGCAACAAGTAAGCAAAATATTAACAGGCATTGAGGGTTGGTATCGTTTTTGTTTTTGAAAACGGTTTTATGTTTTCAAAAACAAAGGGAAAAAACTGAGGAAAACAGCGTTTGGATTCTGAAAACACTAAAGGTGGCATTTTTTTGTAATCTTTGGGAATAGAGCTTTTTTGAACTAATCTTTGAATAGTCTTAAGAACATTAAGTGAAAGTTGTTGTTTTTAAAATTGGTGTAGTAGTAGGGATGACAACGGGCGGATTATTTCGGGTTTGCTTCTCCTGATGCTAATACGGCCAGGTTTGGTTTGTGTCAGGGTTTAAGCGGGTTTTGAGTTTATTTTCTTAAATCAGAGATGAGTTAGTGATTTCGGGTATTGTGCAAAAGCCGGAGAGTCTCGAATATATTTTAAAAATATTTTATTATTAATACTATTTTTATACTTTAATATAAATAATGACTAATAATTAGAATTTCCTCAAAAAAATAATTAGAATGTTTTTTTATAATAAATAATTTATAAAAATTCATAATATTTTTCTTATTTTTTTATGAAATATATTAATTTTAATATAATAAATAAAAGAACATCTATATAAAATAAAATAAAAACAAAAATTAAATATAAAGCCGGGGCGGGTTTGGGGTACCACATCACTGCTTGCCTCGTTAATTTTTTAAATGAGATAGGTTTGGGAGTGAAAAATAAGCGAGTCGAATTAGGGATGGGACCTTCGTTCCAAATCCTCCGTTATGATCTAATGTAGTGAGTGTTGCTGGCCCTTCTCCTTATTGGAGTAGTATGAGGGTTTTCTTCTTTTGGTGAAAAATGACTTTTTAAATAGAAAAGCGAATATTTTAAACTTTTCTATTCGAGAACACAAAAAAATTTGTGATAAATCTGTTAAAACTTTAAAACAAACAACCCCTAAATCTAGATAACAAGAACAGCGATTCAGTAAACAATAAACCAATTGCTCCAATGCATCAAAACTTCTTTGTTTTCCACAAACGCCCATGTCACTCTGATAAAAAGCTCTCTACTGACGGGCAGCACCGAGAGATTCACAAACATCAATTTGTAAACCTCACCTACCACCGTGGAGAGAATACTTAGTTTGACTGATTGATTGTAGTTTCTAGACAAATAATACTAGTTAGCTAGTGTTCTTCTCCTTCTTCTTCTAATGTTCCTGTGTTAAGATCTTCTCCTAAGCAGCCTCCCAAAGAACGAGACGCTTTTGTGAGGTCATTGTTATAATGATGATAAATTGCTTGGTAATCGTTAATATTATTACAATAATAATGAATTTAAAAAGAAACTACGTTGTCTGTCTGATATTGTGTGATTAGTCAATCAGTAGAGTAATCACTTTCTATTGATTCTAGGGAGCTTGAACATGGACATCACACGGTATGAACACGGGGCACAATCTTTACATACCAAATGGTAGATCTTTAGAAGTAAGGGTGCAGGGACAGCAGGAGTACATGAATGAAGTGTGTGTGTGCATCTGGTTTTTCTTTTATTTTTATTTTTTATAAATGAAATAAGAATATATTTTCTTTGAACCCTGCTCCATCCTCAAGGTGTTGGATCCATCTCCCATATTTGTAAGGAATCAGACTATTTTTTTTCCAAACCCTGCTGCGTCCTTAGAGTGTTGGATCTTCTCCTAGCTTTTTAAGGAACAAGTCTGATAAATATTCAACATGTCTAGGAAATTGACACTCTTTTTAACAGATGTATCATATTCTTAATTGTGTGAATTACTTCGAGAATATAACACTTGACTCTGATTCTATGCATGTCTGATTTTGACTAACGTTTTATATTCTGCATGATAAGAGCATCCATGGATTACGAAGATGGAGAGGCATCAGACAAGCCAATAGACAGTGCTGTGTCTCTAGAATGAAAAGCAATTTGCAGGGCCATGAACAAGCTCAAGAAGCTTGCGTTGAGTAAAGTCATCGAACGACATTTTGAAGCTGCAGTTATCATTTCAAACAAACTGTTGCATGAACGGCGTGTGCTTTTCTGAGGACACACTGAAGTGAGGAATGGATATTCCTTAGAACCATCCTTCAGGTTTCTTTGATGTTTGTCCCGGGTTACTAGAACCCCAAGCGACATTGTCTTCTGTTGATAAAATTGGAGTAAAATACTTAATTCTGTGATCCCTTTCTTAGGTTATAAAATGTACTGTATTTTACAAAGCTGCAGTATTTCTAGAGCTTGTGTGTTAAGCCTCATCCAACAGTGTAAAATAATTGTATTTCCTTTCAAATTAAAAATAAATAAGTAAAATAAAATGAAAAGAAAAGAATCTTCAGTATTTTCTCCATCTGCAACTTTCTTAATATGATGTCCATTTCTTAATGTTATACTTGTATGAGTTTATCTAATTTACATTGGTTCTAATGCTTTCTTCTTTCCATTTTCTCTAATTTGGCATATTCCGAATCTGCTGAGTCATTGCCAAGAAATCTATCTGAGGAAAGAAATCAAAGTCTTAAGGCGTGTTCACTAATATGGACACTGACAAGAGTGGTACAATCACTTACGAACTGAAGAGAGTGGATTGGCTCGGCTTGGTTCAAGGCTGTCGGAGACTGAGAGTCCAACAACCGTGGAAGCTGTAAGTTAATGTGACCCAATGGCGAGCTGGATCTCTCAGATTTTTTGTTTACATATTGCATCCATTCTCACCTGGTATTCTTGTTTCTTTGTACGTGTATTAAGGCTGATGTAGATGGCAATGGAACGATCGACTACATTGGTTATCACTGCTACAATGCACAGGCTGAGACTGAAAGAGATGAGCATCTCTTTAAAGCTTTTTAACTATTTTGATAAGGATAACAGTGGGTGAGTCCCCAAACTTTTATTTTTTGCTAATAATTATACTGGTTGTGTCATTGACTTAGCCCAGAATTTAAAGTTTATCGACTTTCGCAAAGATGTTATAAATATTAAACTTTGAAATTATTGTGGATCTTTATGTCCTTTGCAAGCAGTGATGTAGTTTCCCATCATCAAAAAAAAAAAAAACAGGATCTGGCTTCTGAGTATAGTTTCAGCTACACTCTTAAGAAAGAAACATTGCTAATGTCAAACACTGTGATAATGTCAAAATTCTTTGATGGCAATTGTGTTTGCCAACAATTACGCATCTCATTCATAGTTGTCAAGGTGGCGTGACCCCGGGCCCCACCACTCCGTCGCTGGCGCCTCACCTCGGGAGGCGGGGGGTGTGAGAGGGCCCAAGCTGCATCTCCAGTCGCCTTCACCGCTCTCTTAAAAATTATATATAATGGGATATATAATTTTTATTTATAAATAGGTAAAGTCTTGTGCGCCAATTAGGTAGGGTGAGATATATATATATATATATATATATATATATATATATATATATCTATATATATATACGTGCCTCATGAAACATAAGAATTATTATATAGTGAGATATATAGAGATCCTACCGTTTGATTCATGTTTTTTGAAAGCTGTTCTCGAAAATAGTTTTGGCTGCAAGGAAGAGTGTTTTAAATCTTGATTCTTTTATTTGAATTGTGTTTTTGTGTTATGTGTTTTGAGCAAAACGAATTCTTAAATACAACGTGTTTTCCCTGTTTTCTTTGTTTTTTTGAGAATAGAAAACAGTTTTCAAAAACTATAATCAAACAAGCCCATAATTTTTATTCATATTAGGTAGGATGCTTGCCTCGCTTAAAAAAGCCCAAGCCTCAAGGCCTAGAGGCTTTGCGCCTCGATAACTACGATCACATTATCATATGCTTCACAATATTGAAACTGTAGAAGACTTCCATGCATCAAACTTCTTGTTATTATTCTCCATGCATATGCCTATCTTCTTGAAAAGCTCTGTAACTAATTTTGGAAGAATTCTCTTGAAAAAGCTCCATTGATTAGATTAGATTACTTTATCATTGAACTTCATTCTTGTCATTATCATGACAGCTTTATTACAAGAGATGAATTGGAAAGTGCCATGAAGGAGTATGGGATGGGAGATGAAGACAGCATCAAAGAGATAATTAACGAGGTTGATACAGATAAGGTAAGCTATCTCCAATTCAAAACACTTGAAATTCTCTCTTAGAGACTATGTATTATCATGCATTGATGCTTCTGAAACTAAATAGGATGGGAGGATCAACTATAA
This sequence comes from Tetrastigma voinierianum, assembly GCA_016808115.1. Classification (NCBI taxonomy): domain Eukaryota; kingdom Viridiplantae; phylum Streptophyta; class Magnoliopsida; order Vitales; family Vitaceae; genus Tetrastigma; species Tetrastigma voinierianum. The sequence continues at coordinate 212,757 of JAEQBH010002945.1, read as the reverse complement.
GGAGTTTTGCACGATGATGAGAAGCGGACCACAACAGCCGGTCAAGCTCTTTTAGTTTCAGAGACGGCTTCTGAATGTGATATGAGTGAGGACAGTAGCTTCGGGCTTAGTTTAACTAGCAGGGTTAAGAGATGATCTCGAGGAAGGAAAGTAAGTCATCCGCGAAGGTGGTTAACAAGAGATTGTTCAGTTTTCTTTGCTCGAGATCGTTCATGTTTTCCAGAAGCAGAAATTTGAGCATGAGATGATGATCACTTTGGGTTGCTTGGATTTGGTGTGATGTTTGTGTATATCTAATTGTTGCAGGGTTATTTCAATTTTCAGGATGTTTTTTGGGATTTCTTTGTTCCTCTCTCTAATTCGAGATTATGCTCCATTTCATGAAGGGAGACCATGATAGGAAGTATTGTGAATTTTCATGTGTTAGTCATAATCTCATACGCAAAGGATTCAGATGCTGAAGTTTCTCTTGGGAGTAGTTTTGCTTTTGTGATTTAGATGATATGAATCCACAAAAGGAAGCTTAGGGATGTTTAGTTCTTGTTTTTTAAAACTGTTTTTTGTTCTAAAATACAAGAAGAACAAGAAAACAAAAGAACTGTTTTGAAAATTCTTTATGTTACCCAGCAAAGGAGAGCAAGAAAAGCATGGAAGGAAGCAGCACTTAAAAACACGAATTCAAGAATAAAGCAATTTGCAGATAACACCAAAATGGTGTTTTATGTGTTTTCAAACCTTGTTTTCAAGAACAATTTTTAAAAATAGAAATCAAATAGGCTCTTGGTTCCTTGTTTTTTGTGTTTTGGAAAACACGAGAAACCTAAAAATGTGTGAGCAATACTACTTACTCCATGAGTGGGTTATTGCAGTGCTTTGGTCCAATTGATGAGTAAGTAAGGCAGCCACATAGGAATAAATCTATCTTCTATTAAATGTTCTCAGTAAGTACCAACCAATGAAGATAAATAAAAGAAAATAAAGTAAAATACTAATAAAAAAATTAACCAAGAAGCGAATCACAATAAAAAGTAAAACAAATTGTCTAAATTAGCAAATCACCGTTCTTGAAATGTGAAGCTTCCAATGAGAGAAAGTGAACCGTATGTCAATCACTGTCAGCGGCAATCAAAAAACTTGGTGATCAATTTTTCGACACGGCTACTAGAGGCTATTCAAAGTCACCGGTAACGACGCCAAAAACTTGTTGACCAATTTAAGTGTAGACCGAATTCGTTTATTATGGTTTTATCTCTAAGATACCTAATAACAGTGCTGCCCATAAATTTTGTCACTGTTTTGGGATTGAAATTTCTACTGTTGGTTTTTCTTTTCTATGATGAAAATGCATATTAGTCTAAATTAAATCGCTGCGAGTCCTGAACGGCAAAGACTAACTAAAGTCCGTGCCAGTGTCAACTTGTAAGAGCCAAATGATGTTATATATGAAAATATGACCCGAGGAAGTGAGAATGTAGTCGATCTTTCAAAAAGCGATTTGAAACAAAAAGTAAGCGTACTTTCGAAGCCCGAAATGAAAGCATTACTAACACTCATCCACTTTCATAAGTGTTTGCGGGTCATGAAGTAATAAAGTGGACTCTAGGATTCCGGATATCGTAACCACAAGGATTGAAGGTTTTCTATAATTGGAGATTACAAGGACTCTTCACTATTTAGGCGATCAAATAGGATGTGGAATAAAATCAATTTACTTGAAATAAAAACTGATTTAAAACTAATCCTAAAACCTACCAAACAAACCTTCTTAGTATAAGCGTATGAAGAAAGGCACTTAGGATGTTGATAATCGTTTAGCAATCATTCGCATTTCCTTGAAAGCGCGACATTTGTGAGGTTGAGAGTCTTTATGGTTTATACAAGCGATGTAGTATAATTTGGATTATCGGCCGCGCTTATCACGTTTCACTAATTAGAGAATCACGTTCGTTTAAGATACATGAGTTGAATCAGTTATTTGTAGGATATAATCATCTTTTTAAGAATTTGGTATTTTTCATTTCCAGTACTTCATACTCTTTTCACTTGGGGCCCGAAGGCTGCTTTAATAGATAGGATAATCTGAGCCTTCTCGATGTAATTGGTATACCAACTTAAATCAAATATAATAAGGTATCTATCTCCTTGATTAGATTTATGCTAACACGGGATCAGGTAGAACATATCGAATTGAGGTGAACCCTCTAAACATTAAACCGATACATAATCTAATTAATCCTCTTACTTGTGGAGTAAAATTAACGTCTATCAAAGTAATATTTCGGAGTTTATTAGTTAATAATATTAGTTTAACATATTTTAGTTCTTTGCTTAACTGCTCTCTGGGAATATAAAGTCTCCGTCCATTCGAGAGCCTCTTGGAAATCGAGTGAGTCTGACTCTTTTGGGTATAAGCTACTAATATTCCAAACAACTAATTATATGAGACGATTATCAATTGATTATGCCAATTTAGTCTTCAAACCCACGAGAAATAATTGTGAGAATTTGCAAATGCGAATGTTGTAATTAATCCCCACTTTTTAGAGGGTGTTCCCAATGTTCCATTATGGTTTTCCAAATAATCATTATTGACGAAATGAGATATCAAGAAACAAGGAGTGAGAGAAAAATCCAGTTTTAGTTTCAAATCTTTGTCTAAGAATGACCAATCTGGAATAATAGTGCCATATGCTTGAAATATCTTCAATACAAATAAAATGCAACTTACAATTGCTCACAAGATCTACTAAAGTCAAGCATGCCGCGGTAAAACTAAAAAAAATGGGTAGTTTTGAAGAAGCCACAGAGAGGTGTTCTCCACCTCCCCTGATTCTTACTAAAACTACAAAACGAGTATATATAGTCTAGGGTGAAATGAGCTTGAAAAACGGATAAAAAAGAAAAGAAAATTGGGCTTTTAAGTTTTGCATGAATCTTGAGCATTAAGCATTTTTAGATGGCGAAATCAACATTTTTAGTCTCAACACTTCAGCCATTACGGGCCCTAACACAGTATCAAACATGATGAGCTTTGTTGCTGCAGAGTTTGTCTAAAATTCGTTGCAGCGAGAAAAAATCTCTGTTCTGACAAAAATATTGCGACAAAAGTCTTTGTCGCGATGAAGTTTATTTATTCTGTGAGAAAAAATCTCGTTTTTGGAAGAACTGTGGAGACGGAGAAATCTTTTGTCTGACGAGATATTTCTTTGTTGTTGTGAGGAGCTCGCGCCCCCAGTACTTTCGACGGAGCCTAGAATGAATTGGATGCAGGATGCGATCCTCTCTTTTCAGAATCGATACAATTCATTTTCTTAATAAAAACATATTTCAACGTTATTTTAAAGGGGCCCGTAATTTTGTTTTCAATACGTTTTTCATTGATACTGACATTATATGTCAATTTGCTCTATTTCCCACTTTTATACATTCACGACATTATAAATATAAAAAACATGTACAAATATTTATGGGGTTTCAAATTTTCACAACATAGTTTAATATAAAAGTATCAAAAAAAGCGATCATGGTTTCATGATAAAAACAACGCTAACCATTTTTCATGCTTAGTGGTTCTCTGATTCTCTCTTCATTTATTTTAGCACAAATCATGCTACTTTTCTCAGCAATGCATTTGAACCTTATTGAATACGTTATCAATGCAATTCCAATACGTATATATATTCATTTCATAATCATTCATTTACACATTCATCGATCATTTCAAATATGCACTTTCATATACGATAAGCGATTCAAGAAGGAAACTCAAATCATGCATTTCATAAATATTCTTATCATTTTTGCCCTTAAACGAATTTAGCCAATGTTTTTCGGTCGTAGGATAACGGAATCAGGCATGGTTATATCTGTTTGGGGTACCTTGGCCGGTATAAAAGGTTTATAACACGAGTGCAATCCCATTTCGGTTGTTGGCGGATTTATAAAAAAATAATTTGTGAACACTACTTTCTTCAGATTCTGTGGTTCGGATGACACTACATTACGTTACTTCACCCGAGTCTTGTTAGTTTATTTATTTGTTATCTTACGTCTATCAACCTTTCGAACCAATGAATAACATTCTATTAAGGGAATTAAAAACCAGTCATATAAATTTACAATAGGGTATATACATTTATACTCATATAGCATATTTCAATATTCATGCAATTTTCTTCATGACAATCATTTCACCATCAATTTTCTCAAATCACTTAAAATAAATCAATATGCAGTTTTATTGAAAATCATTTCAATAATTGCCTGAAATAATTTGATACTTGAAATAAGAGAAAGAGAAGAATAAAGAGAAAAACCGAGCTAAAGGTTGTCACACTTCAATTCCTATCATCGGAATCTTGACTTCAATTCGGGTTTTTCTCATCGCCAACCCCTAATCCATCACAATTAGAGAACAATATCAGTTGACTTATTTAGGTTTCTAGTTAGGGTTGTTTTCTACCTAACACACTTTCACTTGTAAAATTTTTTTAGGAACAATGAACCATATTTTACCCAACTTCCTTCAAGTCCATTGTTCCTCTATAAATCTATTTTATTCAAAAATTGGAATCATCCAATTTGGAGCATCGAAGCTCTAGATATGTCCTAAACATTCGGGACTATTCTATTTTCAACACAAAACTAGAATTTGCCCAAAAATAGAGCTTCATTTAGACAAATTTCTGGGTCTAATGGAATCCAAATTTGAATACACTTATTTTAGGAAAATTTGTTATCCTAAAAGTCTAGTTTACCCAAAACTTTGAATCACTCAATTTGGATGAGTGAAACTCGACTTATGACCTAAATACCAAAAATGTTTCCGAACATCAGCGTGTCGATGGGCAAGGTGACTTGAAAACGAGGCGTCACTTTCACCGATTTCTAGGTTCAATGAGGTCTAAATTTGAATACACTTATTTCAGGAAAATTTGTTCTCCTAGAAGTCTAGTTGACCCATTAATTTGAATAACTCAATTTGGATGAAACGACTTCGACTTATGGCGTAATACCAAAAGCTGTTCGAAACACAAAGCGTATCAAAAGCGAACCAAAAATTGACGAAAGCGAGTCTCACTTTGTGAATTTTCTAAGGTCAATGAGTCTAAATTTGAATACACCTATTTCAAGAAGATTTGTTCACCTAGAATTCTAGTTTAAAATTTGAATCACTCTCAATTTGGATGAGTGAAACTCAACTTATGGCCTAAACCATAAAAGCTGTTTTAAAAACACTAAAACTATATTAGAGCCCCGGGCAAAATTGACCTTGAAAACAAATGCTCACTTTGACGAATTTATGGATCTAATGAGGTCCAAATTTGGATACACTTATTTTAGGGAGGTTTGTTCTCCTAGAAGTATAGTTTACCTAGAAATTTGAATCATTCAATTTGGATGAGTGATGGTCAAAACAAAAACATGAGTTTTGGAAAATTTTGACAGTATTTCCCCTAAAAACCCAACATTTCCTTTAAACAAACATTCCTCATTTGAGGACCACAACCAATCAAAACAACAAAAAACAACTTAGAGCAACCCACAAAACTTATAATCCCGATAAAACAACATTGGGTTTAGGTTTTCTTTAAACATTGAACACAATAAGGGAAAAGGGTTAGAGTTTGATTTATTACTTTGAATGCTTTAATTCTTAATGGCCGTGTTCTTACTTATCTTGATCCACCTTAATCCTTGATTGAGCAAAGACCATTAATCTTCTCTCTGCTCATAGCCAGAAAAGCGTGCAGCACTGCTCCTTTTCTTTTCAAATGTGTACCTCTCAAATACCAATATTTGGTCTTTAATCAAAATCCTCCACTAAGCACTTGTTGTTTGGTAGCGGCAAATTCTTTTTTTTCTCATTTTGCATTTTTAAGGCTTCATTCACTTTTATTTTCAATACACATTTTATCAAATTTTCATTTTGGCATTTACACTTCGTTTGTATTTATTTAGATTCGTATTTATTATTTTCTCAAATTTATTTGACTCATGTATAATTTATGAGTTTTTATCATTTTTCGATTTTGACAATTTAAACGCTAGAAAAATACTATTTAATTTATTTTATACCCTAAACATGTTATAAAACTGTTAGGGTATTTTCAGGGCGTTATAATTTCAACAGAAAAATCTCTGTTGCAACAGAAAAACTTTGTCGCAATAGAGATTTCTTTGTTGCAACAGAAATTCTTTATTGAGACAAAATTTGTTTTTGGCTTTGTCACGACATAAAAACCTTTGTCGCGACAAAGTTTGTCTTTTAGTTTTGTCGCGACATAATCTGGAAATGTCGTGACATAGTGTTTTTTTTTTTTTTTTTTTGATGCCTGTTTTCTTGTTCAACTTGTTAAGGCCATAACTTCTTCATTTTTAACTCGGAATTGGGCCTGTGAGGTGTTGTTGGAAAGCTCTTTGAATGCAGAATGCAAGCATGTGTGGAGTTGAGTCATTTGATGCTCCAGATGATACAGAAAAATTCATCTTTCCACTGAATCGCTGTGAGACATCCGATTAACTCTCTTTTTGGAACTATGTTATATCTTTTCTTACTAAATGCTTGCTTTACATCGCGAGAATCACCTGAAAGCCGAGAGTTTAGAGAGAAATATTTACAATTTTTACGTGAATATGAATATAAAATCTTTCAAAATAGCATATGAAATGAACTCATAACATATATGAGTTTTACACTCTCATTTGCGACACGCTCATCCTCGTCCTTCTTAGCGTGGTTGCCGAGAGTTGTAATTGCTATTTCAGTTTGTCTTAGGTCGTCATGAGCTCCAATAGTGCAACAAGAATGGATGGTCTTTTGATCGCGAGTGGATATCAATTTAGCCGTGATCGGTGAGGAAGTGAAATCTGAGTGGTAGAGTAAGTACTGCTTTCATGGAGTTAGCCAGGTTCCGCCTGAGGTGATATTGAACGACGAGGGCTTGTTCAAGACATTGAAGGTGACTCGAACACTGTATTTAAGCCAACCGTGACGGGGAGCATAATCTCGCCCAATGACTCAACCTGCGAACCATTAAAACAAATCAACATACTACGGGATTATGGAGAGATGTTGCTTGATACCCCATTTCCAGGAGAGCAAGCATGTATAACAAATCTATGGCGCTCCCAGGATCCACCAGGATTCTCTTTACCATATGGCTTCCAATCTCAAAGGTTAAGACGAGGGCATCTTCATGAGGTATGGCCAATTTTCTGAGGACGACATCCAGAGAGGAACGTGATGGGTTCATCAATAGGCAGGATGCTGTTAGTATTGAATTCCAGCGGCCACAGTTTTTAGCATGGGATGTTTTGTATTCGGGCTTGATAAAGGCCGAGATGAAGTAGCCGGAATTGTCGCAATAATCGTCTTCGTCTCCACAGGTATTACGGCCAACTCCATTTCCTTATTGTGATTGCTGGATTGGGTCCCGAATCATGTACTACTCGAGATGTCTCTTTGCAAATCGTTTCGGGCAGATAGGCCAGATGCCAGACGATGCCTTCTGGTGTTCCTAACCCAACTCCATCAAGTTTTCTACTTATCCTTCTACAATAAAGATAATCTGAAATTACGACGAACCTCAGGTTTTCTTTTAATAATAATGGAGAACATGAAACCCCCACGCCCCTCAAAGTCTTTACAAAAGGTACACTTAATTCTATAAAGAAAACGAAATAAAACAAAATTAGGGATGTTAAGAACTTGAAATAAATTTGGTTTAATTCCATTACAAGCAAGGAAGAGGGTTGATAAAAGAAAAGTGGATCACCCATTTCAGATAGCATACTGATAGACATTTAAAACAGAGCCATTTATTCCCCTGAAGCAAAACCAAGTGATACAGATTACAGAGCCACTTCCCAGGGTGAAGTGGGCAAAAGGATGAAGTTAAGATTCCTACAAAAACAAACATAAAAGCTTAAATTAATTAGTTTTTTTGTCCATATTTTTGATGAGCTGCTTCATCTGAAATCTCCAAAACAAGAAATATGCAAGTCCCAAACCCAACAGCACGTACACCCATATCTTCTCCTCCCCACTTTCCCTCCCTGATGTTACCTCCTCTATGCTAAAGACCTCCCTTTCCCCTTTTCCGAAAACGCCCTCCTCCAAATGCCCATATATCACATACACCCTCTCACCCCCTCCGATGGTCACTGAAGTTGGGAACCACTCCGGTTCAAGGGCAGTTTCGTCAAAAATGGCCCCCTGTGCCCAGCCATCGTCGCTCTTCAGAAACCATGCCTTTGACTGCGATACCACCACCACGGTACCGTCTTTTCTCAGGCAATGCCGTCGGCCCACGGTAAGTCTCGCGGTAGCAGAACCAATCTCGCTCTTCCGTCCTCGGCGTCGACCTTGAACATTTTCCCCGTGTTGCTCTGTACTACAAGCAAGTAGCCGGGCTGTTTGTAGATGATGCCGTTGAGTCCGCAGAAGCTGTACGGTGAACTTCGATTCACCGGATATTCCGTAAAGACCGGAGATCTGGAGAAGATCGACGCCTCTCCTTTCGCGTTGACTTTCCAGATGAAATTAGCGGCGGCGTTGGTGACGTAGGCGTTGCCGGGGAGAGTCCACAGTGACGTCGTTAGCTATCTGCCGGCTCGGTGAAGGGAGTCTAGGTCTGCGTCCCGTGGGCGGCGCCAAGAAAAGGCGTTTCCGGGAAACGAGGTCGTAGGCGGCGAGGAGCGCTAAAAGGGGAAGGGCTCCATGGCCTGAACGACGGCGAGCAAACGGCGGTGATGGTTATCGACGGTGACCCGAGAAGGTGACGTTTTCGGGAAGGGAGGTCTGAAATTGGGAGGGTATGAAACGGCGCCGGCATCGGAAGCAAATTAATTGTGCGTTGGCGAAGAGAACCGACGATGAAGTGCTGGTCAATTGGATCCCAGGTTAGGCCTTCTGGGTAGAGATTCGGTGATCGGAAGCTGATGATGTAAGGGTTTACTAGCCGATACAGCGCCCGCAGATGACAAGAAGATTATCAGAGAAGCAGAATTGGACTGATAAAACTCATGGAAACTGCCATTCAGTTTTTGCTGCCCTTGAGATTGTTTGATTCTTTAGTCCGATTCAATGATATTAATATCATGAAACGATTTTCCCTTCATCTCCCTCCCTTGGTACCTATTTGAAGAGAATTCTGATCCTCTTTGATTCTCTTTGAAAATATCGGTTTCAAACGTATGTATCCGTAATATATTAGATATATCATGATATTTTTATATAAATATGTATTTAAAAATTATTTAAATATATTTAATTTATATATCAAAATTGTTTTGGTTTAGCCATGCTAATATCAAATAAATTTTTTGTTTTAAATTTATTTACTATATTTATATTTGTTTATTAAAAAATAAAATTATTTATATATATAGTATTTTCCAAAAGAAAAAATATTAGCAAGAAAAAAAAGTGATAGTGATTTTTTAAGAAAATCATTAATGAAATATTTGATGTAGAATCATAATTTAATGAAGCTAACTTTGTCCAATAAATTTAATAAATTAAACTAATCTTTAAAAGATATAAAAGATGTATTAGTATGAAAAGAAGTTGACCTAATTGTAGGGCGGATATTTTCTACTTATTTGGCATGGGTTCAAATCCCACAACGGGAGATTTTTATAGAGGGAGGTTTGATTGTCGAAATATTGTCATTATTATAAAAAATTGTCGATGTTATCAATAAATCCTCAAAAAATTATCGATATTATCGATAAATCCTCAAAAAATTGGTTAATCGATATTTCGACGATATATTAAAAATTTCAAACTACTTGTGGATCGCTGCATTTTTTAAACGTATCGTTTAAAACATAAAGGCCGAGACTTCTTTTTATTTATTTAAAAGCCCGATTTTAGAAACGGTTTGGAATCATTGCTTATTTTTGTCTTTTATTTTAAAAGGGAAATGAAAATAAGAAAGAAAAAGCGCTAAATGTGGCTGCTTGATAAGAAAAGGCGGTCTGAAAGCTAGGAATTAGATGCAGGGGTCGTATTCTTATCGGGAAGATGCGATAGAAGCGTGCGCATAAGCCCCAAAGAGTCGGGTCTCTGCTTTAAACAAATTAAAAACGTATGAACTTAGTAATCATTAATGAATCACAGAAAATAGCGAAATATAATCTGAAAACATACAAGACATATATAAATAAATAATCGGCAAAATTGATGAGAACGTGTCTTGGACGGCATGTTAGAAGCGCTATCAATTGGGAAACAATGTTGGTACGATAAGCAATACAAGTATTAAGCGTTCGATTAGAAATTTAGTTATAAATCATATGTCAAATTATTTATTAAAATGATACATGGAATGTGGGAACTATGGCTTAATTTATATGTTACAATTATTCCCAAGATTAGATTTTATTGGAATTGTAGAATTAACCAAGATGTTGAAATTTTTGAAGGCAGGTTTGGGGTGGGAGAGTTTTGAAAATTGGAAGTTTAGAAGATGAAATTTGAAATTTGAGATTTTGGGCTTTTAGAAATTAGAATTTTCAAAATTTAAAGGCTGAGGTGTGAATCTTGGAATTGAAATTTGGAAATTTGAAATTGATAAGCAATTTTATAAATAAAATTTTTGTAAATTTGAAATTATAAAAACTTTAAAATTGGAGATTGAAGTGTGGAGCTTAAGTTTTGAAATTATGACACTTGATTTTTAAATTATGACATGAAAATTTGAAATTGAGATTTGGAGGATTTGAATTTTAGAAAATGAGAAATTTGGAATTTGAATTTTGAAAATTTGATACTTAAGAATTTGAGAAATGAAAATATATAAGAACTTGAATTTTTTTAATTTGAGGATTTTATTAAATTAAAGAAGTGAGTGATATTAATTCACATGTTAAAGAAAAATAAATTGAATTATATATATATATATATATATATATATATATATATATATATATATATATATATATATATATATATATATATATAAATCAACAACCAATTTAATTAAAAATAAAAAAAGCGGCAGATATCACTATGAGGAAAATAAAATAATAAGGCTATAAATTAAAATGCCATCGGTAGAAACTACATGTCGAAACCCACTTTCGGCCCTGACCAAAATTCTCATGCTCTTTGAACTTGGCACTACAAGCGGTATTGCCTTAAAGTACGCAACACCAAACGAATGTCTCTCATGTTCCAACTTCGCTTCGAGTTGCCGAATATCGTCGATGAAGACAATGACAATCGATCCTAAGTATGGGCCGGAAGACTAGTTCAATAAATCCATGAAAGGCCTGGCGGGCATTGGTAGTCAGAAAGACATCACTAGAAACCATAACGCCCATATCTCGTCTTGAATGCGGAGTCTTTGGGAATGTAGATTCTAATCCACAACTAATGGAACCCTGACCTCAAGTCACTCTTGAAGAACACTCTTGCACCCTGGGGCTGATCAAATAGGTCATCAATCAGACGCAAAGGATATTGGTTACGAATGGTTACCTTATTCAACTATCTGTAGTTTATACACAACCTCTAAGTGCCATCAGGAAGAAGGACTAATCAATTTCAAGGATAAGGTTAGGAAGGTATACAAAACCTTTGGATGAGTTGCAATGATATACAGCCCAAAGATTTAGAAGCCTAGAGCTTTGATACCAAGGCGCGGGACCCGGAAACCCGGATACCCTCCGGTTCCGGGTGGTCCTTAGTGAAGTCCTTTATGTAATATCTAGGGAAGATCTGGGTGGAACCCATACTAAGGAAGGGGGTAACACCGTGTATTAATTTAATACCCAATTATACATAAATATATATAAAGCCATAACAATTATAAATGAGATGTAAGATTAATCACACGAATATCGAGAAAAAATTACGAGAATATTATTGGATTTAGAGTGCAGTAGAGTCAGCAAATCCAATACAACAAACTCGGAATGAATAAAATGCGATGAGTACGACAGTGTGGCGGAGGCGCGACGTCAATCTGAGCGCGAATAGGCCTGATTTATCTGGACCTAGGGGAGCGATTTAAAACAATAATGTGAGATAATAAATCGAGTGAGTGGCATAGTTTATAAGGCTCATGTACATATTTCAATGGTTCTCCTCTCAAAACCTTAGTTCATTTTCTTTGTAAAGTTCCGTTTAGAAACATTTCCACAAAACCCAACTTTTACCCCGAGTCTGACATATGCGAGATCACTCCAACAAATTAGCCGTCCCACGATGTTAAGAAACATAATCACGGATTGTACCCATGACGTAAAAATAGAGAGCAAAAACATGTATAGTCGTCAAGTGATAAATAACCATGAAATGCACCCCAAAACCATGAGTATTAAAATAGTTATACCACATTTAGAAAATCAACAGCGTCCATTACCACATAAACCAACGTTATGCCGTACATGTACTCATCCTAAACCGGGTAAGCGGAGCCTCCGTCAAGTGGCAAACCAGAATACCAAACGTCGGGTCAAACCGACCTCAACGTTCACCGTGGCAAACCGAATACAGGCCGTCAGGGTCAAAAGCCCAGGCCTCCGTTCTGAGTGGCGAGCCCGAAATACCCAAGCGTCAGGTCAAGCGGAGCCTCCGCGGCAATGTGGCAGCTAATGGCGGAGTCGGGGGTCAGGCCAGGCCTCCGCGACAAGCGTGAAGCGGCTGGCAAACGTCGGGGTCGAGGAGCCGACCTCACGACAACGTGGCAACTAATAAACCCCGTTCCCATTCTCACATGTACCTTTCCGACAATACCATATCAGTCGGTCCACAAAATCTCAAGATCAACCCTTTTTCTTTTCTGATAGTTTTCAAGATAGTTTACAACCTCAATCCATGTACCCAAATATCAAACACCAGAGCTCATCCACGAACAGTAAAACTTTCAAATAGTTAAAATGTTGACAAAATTTACATGAAATGATAACTTGTTTTATATGAAACCGAAAATCATGTTGAATGCAACCAACCATGATCAAAAGCAGTATATATATGAAGTATTAAATCATAATAGATATATCGGCGTAATATAAAATCATTTAAGCGTATAAAACGGCTCGTGGGCGTAGGCGCTTAGTCTGGCTCGCTTGAGGATCGATGCGGCGTGAGTGCAGTAATATAGATAAAACTAAAGCAGGGCTCTAATGGCCCAGACGACAACCTTAGGATGCCAGAAGGCCTTAGAATAGCTGGTAGAACTATGAAACCATCCAAGAATTGGGCTCAAACGAGGTCCAATTCACAGGTGTGCCCTATGGGCCCAGACCTACCTAAAATTGGGGCTTTTCACACAGGAGCTAATTTCTCGAGAATTGAGCAGTCCAGTAATTCTAAAAACATCGATTTCACTAATACAACTTCAATTTTGCCAAATTAACCAATCGGTACTCTATTTCAGTCCCGACTTCTCGGTAATTACCCGAAACAACCTAAAAATGGAAACCCAACCAAACGATGTCCAAAATTTACAAACCACATATCAATGGAAAGCCCGAGGCGAGAACTTCGTTGTTTTATTACCTTAGTCAGCGATCGTAGGCAGAAAACCGATCTAAGCTTCGGCGGGATTTAGTTTTCAATGTAACTTCCAAGCGGTGCGGAAATGCGCAAAAAGGGACCACGTAGATGGAGTTCGAAAGGTCAAAAATAGTGGAAAGAGCTATGGGGTGGCGGAAATAGTAGGAAATCACAAAACTTCAGTGAAAAATTGGTCTTGACCACTTGTCGGGTTCGCCGTGAGATCCGGCAGCGTCCGTGACGGTTGGCGTAAATTTTACGGCCGGCATCGATCTGCGATGGCACTGAGTGGTCGGCTGGCGTGTCTGATAACTATGCGGGTGGTGCCAAAATCGATCGTTCTCGGTTGTGGATGCTTCGGCCCCAGGTGTTCCAGTTTGGAGAGTTTTCTGCCAGGGTTTTTGGGAGCTCAGAATGTTGTTTTGAAATTTTGAGGTTTTCATTTGGTATCACAAGCTATGTTTACTATAGGGTCTAGAATTCGCTTTGAGGTCAAAATCAGACGAACTTGGACAACGATAAAGTGCTACTATTGAACTTAATGGCGTAACTTTTATCGTAAAGGCGGGATTGTGACGATTTGCCGTCCCATGAAGCTACGTATCGGCGAAACTGAAATAGTGTCTTAGTTAACTAAAACTATTCCTCCTCAAAAAAGTCAAACTTGGTCAACTTGAGTCAAACTGAAATTCAAACTCGTATTATTTAGTACGGGTCGTTACACAAAGCGTATCGGGCGAGCGAATTGACCAGAAAAGCGGAAGCCTCACTGAAATTGTTACGGATCAAAGATAGGTCGGAATTTAGACATACTTATTTCATGGAGATTTGTTAGGAGTTTGGTTTCTGAGAAATTCATCCTTCAATTTGGATGAGTGACCCAGTAATAACAAAAACAAAAATATGGGTTTTAGAAAATTTTAGTCTACTCACAAGCGCCTTGTTAGCTGCTCTGGCATTCACTCGTTTGAGGGCCCAGTAATAAAAAAAACAAAAACAACTTAGAGCAACCCAAAAACTTATCTCTCTGACCAAATAAAAACACTTTTATTCGATTTGGGGTTTCGTTAAACAAACACAATAGGAAAGGGGTTATGGTTTGATTCTTACCTTTTAAATATTTAATTCTTAGCGCGATCTTTTCTTGTACTTGATCACCTTAATCCTTGATTTCATGGAGCAAAAGAGCAACTAATCTTATATAGCCTGTAGAAAAAGCCACTTTCTCTCCCGTTCTTTTGCCAAATGTGCAAAAATGCCTCTAAAGATAATATTTAGTAACACAGTAAAATCTTTCACTAAGTCTTGTTTGGCTAACCCACAAATTCATATTTTCTCATTTTTGCATTTTTAAGGCTTCAGTTCACTTTCATTTTCAATATACTTTATCAAAGTTTCATTTTGGCATTTACACTTCTCATTTATGACCCTTGGGTCATCATTTGATATTTTTACCAAATTTATCTGACTCCTGTATAATTTTCAGGTTTTATCATTTTTCGATTTTGGCAATTTCAACGCCGGAAAAATACTATTTAATTTATTTTATCTTCCTAAGCATGTTATAAAGCTGGTAGGAGTATTTTCGAAGCGTCTGATTCTGTGAAAAATCTCTGTTGCAAGGCTTTGTCGCGATAGAGATTTCTTTGTTGCGACATAAATTATTTGTTGAGACAAAGTTTGTCTTTAGCTTTGTCGCGACATAAAAAACTTTGTCGAATAACAGTTATCTTAACGTGAGTATAATCGGGGCTTGTCGCGACAAAGTTTAGGCACTAATCCGCGACCGTCTAGAAATGTCGTGACGTGGTTACCCCTACGATGCACATTTTCTTATTCAACTTGTTAGGGTTATAACTTCTTCATTTTGACTTGGAATTGGGCGTGTGAGGTGTCGTTGGAAAGCTCTTTGAATGTAGAATGCAATAATGAGTGGAGTTGAGTCATTTGATGCTCGGATGTCTGAAAAATTCATCTCTTCCTCTTGTGGTAGTGAGACATCGGGTTAACTCTCTTTTTGGAGCCATGTTGCATTTTTAACACTAAATCTTCTTTGTGAGAATCATCTAGCCAGTTTAGAAGAAATGTTATGAGTTTTACATGAATATGGATATAAAATACTCAAAATAACATGTAAAATGAACTCAAAATATATATGAGTTTTACACTCATCAGCGACACGCTGATCCTCTTCCTTCTCAGCGCGATTGCCGAGTTGTAATTGCTATTTGGTTGTATTGGAATCGTCATGAGCTCCAATAGTGCAACAAGAACGGACGGTCTTTTGATCGCCGTGGATATCAATTTAGTCGTGATCGGTGAGGAAATTGAGAATCTGGTGGTAGGTAGAGGTATTGCTTTCATGGAGTTAAGCCAGGGTCTGCCCAAGATGATATTGAATGACGAGGGCTTGTTCAAGACATTGAAGGTGACGAACATTATTGTCAGGCCAACCGTGAACGGGAGCATAATCTGGCCCAAGGACTCAAACCGCGAACCATTAAAACCAATCAACATTCTACTGGATTATGGAGAGATGTTACTTGATACCCCATTTCCAAGAGAACAAGCATGTATAACAGATCCACGGCGCTCCATTTAGGATCCCCCAAGTTCTCTTCTGCCATATGGCTTCCAATCTCAATGGTTAAGACGAGGGGCATCTTCATGAGGTACGGCCAATTTTCTGAGGACGACATCAGAGAACGTGATGGAGTTCATCAATAGGCGGGATGCTGTTAGTGACCGATTGTGACCACAGTTTTAGCATGGGATGTTTCGTATTCGGGCTTTGATAAAGGCCGAGATGAAATAGCTTGGAATTGTCGCAATGGAGTATTACAGCCAACTCCATTTCCCTTATTGTGATTGCTGGATTGGGTCCAAATCATGTACTACTCGAGATGTCTCTTTTTACCATCGTTTCGAGTGACAGATAGGCCAATTGCGACGATGCCTTCACAATTCCTCTCCAGCGCCTAACCCAACTCCATCAAGTTTTCTACTTATCCTTCTACCCCAAAAGATAATCTGAAATTGACTTGAAGAACCTCAGGTTTTCTTTTAATAATAACGAGGAGAACATGAAACCCCCTTTTGACAAGAAATTCTTCAGAACCACGCCCCTCCAAAGTCTCTAAGGTACACTCAATTCGAGAAATAAAAAACAAAATTAGGGATGTTCGAACAAATAAATTTGGTTTTAATTCCATACAAGCAAAAGGAAGAGGGTTGATAAAAGAAAAGTGGATCACCCATTTCAGATCGCATACTGATAGACATTTAAATCAGAGCCATTTATTCCCCTGAAGCAAAACCAAGTGATACAGATTACAGAGCCACTTTCCAGGGTGAAGCGGGCAAAAGGATGAAGTTAAAATTCCTACAAAAACAAACATAAAAGCTTAGTGGTAGTTTTTTTTTGTCCATATTTTGATGAGCTGCTTCATCTGAAATCTCCAAAACAAAAATAATACAGTCCCAAACCCAGCAGCATCACACCATATCTTCTCCTCCCCACTTTCCCTCCCTGATGTTACCTCCTCTATGCTAAAGACCTCCCTTTCCCCTTTTCCGAAAACGCCCTCCTCCAAATGCCCATATATCACATACACCCTCTCACCCCCTCCGATGGTCACTGAAGTTGGGAACCACTCCGGTTCAAGGGCAGTTTCGTCAAAAATGGCCCCCTATTGCCCAGCCATCGTCGCTCTTCAGAAACCATGCCTTTGACTGCGATACCACCACCCGCGGTACCGTCTTTTCTCACGGCAATGCCGTCGGCCCACGAATGCGATCTCGCGGTAGCAGAACCAATCTTGCTCTTCCGTCCTCGGCGTCGACCTTGAACATTTTCCCCGTGTTGCTCTGTACTACAAGCAAGTAGCCGAGGCTGTTGTAGATGATGCCGTTGAGTCCGCAGAAGCTGTACGGTGAACTTCGATTCACCGGATATTCCGTAAAGACCGGAGATCTGGAGAAGATCGACGCCTCTCCTTTCGCGTTGACTTTCCAGATGAAATTAGCGGCGGCGTTGGTGACGTAGGCGTTGCCGGAGAAGTCCACAGTGACGTCGTTAGCTATCTGCCGGCTCAGTGAGGAGTCTAGGTCTGCGTCCCCGTGGAGCGGCGCGCCAGAAAAGGCGTTTCCAGGGCGGAGGTCGTAGGCGGCGAGGGGGCGCTAAAGGGGGGAAGGAACCATGGCCTGAACGGCGGCGAGCAAACGGCGGTGATGGTTATCGACGGTGACTGAGAAGGTGACGCGTTTTCGGGAAGGGAGAGGTCTGAAATTAGGGTTTCGACAACGCCGGCATCGGAAACAGAATAAATGGTGCGTTGGCGAAGAGAACCGACGATGAAGTGCTGGTCAATTGGATCCCAGGTAAGGCCTTCTGGGTAGAGATTCGGTGATCGGAAGCTGATGATGTGGGGTTTACTGGCCGATGCAGCGCCCACCCAGATGACAAAGAAGATTATCAGAGAAGTAAGAATTGGACTGATGAAACTCATGGAAACTGCCATTCAGTTTTTGCTGCCCTTGATTCTTTAGTCCTATTGAATGGAATTAATATCATGAAACCCTGGCTTGATACCTATTTGAAGAGAGTTCGGATTCTCTTTGAAAATATCGGTTTTGAGGATGTATCGATGATAATATATCAGATATATTGGTGAACAGTTTTTATATAAATATCACTAATTGAAAATTATTCAAATATATTTTAATTTATATATAAAAATTATTTGGAAAGTTTAACAATAGTAATATCAAATAATTTTTTTATTTTAAATTTATTTACTATATTTATATTTGTTTTATTAAAAAAAAATAAAATTGTTATATATATAGTATTTTCCAAAGAAAAAATATTAGCAAAGAAAAAAAGTGATAGTGATTTTTAAGAAAATCATTAATGAAATATTTGATGTAGAATCATAATTTAATGAAGCTAACTTTGTTCAACAAATCTAATAAATTAAACTAATCTTTAAAAGATATAAAAGATGTATTAGTATGAAAAGAAGTTGACCTAGTTGGAGGGAGGATATTTTCTACTTATTTGGCATGGGTTCAAATCCCACAAGGGGAGATTTTTATAGAGGGAGGTTTGATTGTCGAAACATCGTCATTATTATAAAAAATTGTCGATGTTATCAATAAATCCTCAAAAAATTATCGATATTATCGATAAATCCTCAAAAAATTGGTCAATCGATATTTCGACGATATATTCTAAAATTTCAAACTGTGTGGATTTCATTTTAAATTTATTATCGTTTCCTATACTATAAGCGAGACTCGTTTTTATTTATTTAAAAAAACCCGATTTTGTGAGTTTGGAATCATTCTTTATTTTTGTTTTTTACCCAATTTTTAAAGGGAAAGCAGGAATAAGAAGAAAAAGCGCTAAATGTATTCTTAATAAGAAAGGCGGTGAAAGCAGGAATTAAATTAAAGATTAAGTATTCTTGTCGGGAAGGTACGATAGAGCGTAGCAGCATCTAAGCCTTTACTTTAAATCGGTCTCTAGTAAACAAGCCCAAAGAGAAAATATGAAACTAGTTGTCAGTAATGAATCACAGAAGATAATGATAGCAATCTGGCTTGTCTGCAAGACGTATATAAATAAATAATCGAGCAAAGTTAGATGAGAAAAGCATTTTGAATGACATGTTAGAGCGTATCGATTGGGAAGCGATGTTGTAGTGCGATAACAAAATCTAATTATTCGCGATTCGATTAGAAATTGGTTATAAATCGTATATCGAATTATTTATTAAAATAATACATGGAATGTTGGGCCCTCATCGAGTCCATTTATATATTCACCTTAGAATTAAGCTTTAAGATTAGGCTATTGGAATTGTAGAGATTAACCGTGTGTTTGAAATTTTTGAAAATAGGTTTGAAGTGAGGATTTTAAAAAATTGGAAGTTTGAAGATGAAATTTGAAATTTGAGATTTTTTTGGGACTTTTTAGAAATTAGGAATTTTGAAATTTAAATTTAGAACGGCTGAATCTTGGAATTAGAATTTGGAAATTTGAAGAGTGATCGCTTAGTTTTATGGCAAATTTTGTAAATTTGAAATTATAAACTTTAAAATTGGAGATTGGAAATTGTGGAACTTAAGTTTTGAAATTATGACACTTGAAAATTTGAAATTTGAGATTTGGAGGATTTGAATTTTAGAAAATGAGAAATTTAGAATTTGAATTTTGAAATTTTGATACTTAAAATTTGAGAAATGAAAATATAGAACTTGAATTTTTCTTTTTAATTTGGGGATTTTATTAAATTAAGGGTGGGTGATAGTTTACATGCTAAGAAAAAATAAATTAATTATATATATATATATATATATATATATATATATATATATATATATATATATATATATATATATATATATATATATATATATATAATCAACCAATTTAATTAAATAAAAAAAGAAAGCAACAATATACTTACAAGAAAAATAAAATAATAAGACTATAAATTAAATGATTAATATAATATATATATACAAAACAATTAATTAAAAAATAACTATATAAAAGAAGAATAAAAGAGGAGTCGAGAAAAAAAATGCACAGTAGGCGAATTAGGCTCATGGACCGAGATCACTTATCTTGGAATTTGAGTTGCCTCGAGTCGGGATCGTCTTCAAGAATTGCCCCAGAGCGAGATTTCCACTCACGAAACGATCTTATTTTAAATTAAACGCTTTAAAACTTTTGGAGGCCGTGGGAGTACCGGCTGATGTGAGGGAAGACACATAGTCTCTTTAAAAAATAAACTTAAGGAACTAATAGGACCTAAATTATATATAAGCCCATTACATAATTTTATTATTAAAGAAAAAATATTTAATTAAAGAGTACATTAGGGTCTCACACTTTTTTTGGTGGAAGCCAATGTAGTTTGGCTTTTTCTTCACTCTCGTCGAGGGAGATGCCCCTTTTATAGGGAAAGGAAGGCCTTTCTCCACCCATGTCTACTTGATGTGGATTACGCCATGAGGAAGGAATCGAGCTTCAAAATTTGGGTTTATAAAAAGATGCCCCTCTTCGATAGAGTTCATGAGTGTAACGAACACGAACAATGAAGTAAAACGAATGTGTGAAAAGCTGGGTTGTATTTAACTCTATCAAGAAAAAAGACCCTGGGAAAAGTGTCAAAGAGTGACACTAAAGCAAAGACAAGAGGGCTTCTAGACACCCTGCCAGGTGGACAACAACAAAACAAAAGAAAAAACAAGATAACCTATAGTCCCGCCATGAGGCAGATCCAACTCCATCTAAAAAGGTCCTCTCAAAGGTGAACCCGTATCAAAATGAAACGAGCTGGTTCGCTCGCCATGGGTACTAGAATGGTCAAAAGGCATCAGAGAAGGACAACACCGTCATGGAGAAACTCATGAGCTAGCAAGCTTGTTATCGACAACCGAAATAAACCATGTGATCAAAGTGCGATGATAATGACCGCGAATATCGTAATGATGGAGATAATTCGACAAAGACGAAACTGAGTTCTAAACTATGGTGAAGGCATCGCATCGCTCAGCCTCAGCCAGGTTAGCAAATGTGATGCAAATGAAGTCTGAACATCTAATCTATATGAAGGCGAAGTCTGAACGCCTGATACGTTGAAGACGAAGTCTGAACGCCTAATAAATAGAAGACGGTTCAACGCTTTGGACTGGCCGAGTTAGTGAAATGTGATGCGATGAAGTCTCGAACATCCGATCCATACAAAGGCCAAGTCCGAATGCTTGATATGAGAAGACGGTCTCGAACGTCTGACCGTCGGTGGTTAGGAAAATGTGATGTAGATGAAATTTGAACATTTAATCCGTATAAAGTGGTCCGAACGCTCGATAAGTAAGACGAAGTCCGAACGTCGATTCACAGGTGGCAGAAATGTGGACATGGCGAAGTTTCAACATCTCGATCCATATAAAGGCGGTCCAATGCCCGGGAGGCGTAAGACGAAGTCTGAACATCTCGATCCATAAAGGCGGTTCGTACGCCGAGCAAAGGTGGGGCATCAAGTCTGAACGCCTCGGGATTCGCTATGATAGAAAATGTGATACGTATGAAGTTTGGAACATCCGATCCATATAAAGGCGGTTCAACGCTAATACGTAAGACGGTCCGAACGCGCAGGACGCCCAACCCGGGGTCCGCACTACCGCCAACCCGCTGAATATCGCTGGATGCTCAAGCCATCCGACGCCACTCGTGCCCAGTCTCCTTTTGTACTGGGAGCTCTACCCAAATACATCACCCGTGATGAACCCGCCGGTCCCCAAGTAGTCCACAGATTATAACATGAGTAAAACTACCACTGGGGCTCCATAAACAAGTACCATCATACATACTAATCCAGAATCCAACTATATCCAATAGTTACAAGAGTTCAAATATTTTATTTCTTATACAACACATATATCAAAAATTGGGAGAATTCTAATACATGTAAATCATCAAAGCTACAATCCCGCCTTTCTTCACAACTCCGTTCCTAGACGAGCCGTCCTCGCACGCTCCCCGCACCGTAAAATAATATCCCCGATGTAAGGAGCTAATGCTTAGTAGTGGAATCACCCTAAGTGGGCCACTTCACTCCAAGTGCAAAGCAATGTTCCAAAATAAACACATACATTCAAGCAAATGCATGATCCTACTTGAATGTCTACACGAAGAACTCAGATCCCGAGTCCTCATCGACTCCCTCTCACACTCGCCTAAGCCTTGTATGAGAATTTTAGTCATAGTTTGTGACAACCTCCGATGTATATATATCAATCGGGGCCAGTCTGACGATTTCGATATAGTATTTGCTCAGGACTACTCCTTCGATGAATATCAATCGTGTCGCCCGACGATTGATATTTTCCATTCGACTACCCTCCGACACTAACATTTTTAGACTACCCCTCCGAACCATTTTCTGTGACTCTCATCTCATGCACTCACTCCTACAAATTCTAAATGGTGTTCCAAAGGCATATGGAATGCATGACGCCAATTCCAATATTGCCTAATCTACATGTAAATATATAAACATTTATTACATTTACAAAACATCTAATTCACACAATCATGTCATGTAAATTCTCATTTCATACATCAAATTAGCTCACTTAAGCATCGATCAAACACGAAAGCAATCCAACTTGAATCACTGATCAAACCAATATTTTTCACAAAAATTATTTTCGTGAGTCACTATTCCTGTGAACAGTAAAACCTGGTATTTACTTGCCTAAATACCTTAATGATCATCTGCTCACTTAACCCGCATTTCACTGCCATTCCCGACCTTTTCCAAACCAATACATGGGATGACACGAATCACCTTAATTTGATTAACCTAATCAGCCGTGGCAGTCACTCTGGCCGCTCCAATGGGGTGCTCAAAATTCATATCAATTCCTGGCCCCAAGGTTCGGGACCTATCAAACGCCCTCACTCGCCCATTCAACTCAAACATTTGCAAAGTATTTAAAAGAGTGAATAAAACCCAAGTAGGGAGAAACTTCTACCTCTGAGTTTGGAGAAAACCCCTAAACTGTGACCCACGCGGCCCCCTCCGCTGTTGTAACAGCTCTTCTCTCTCTTCTTGTCCCTAAGATCGCCGACTACCGGATCGCGATATTTGTAGAGAAGGAATACACTCTCTCTCTAAAACGAGATCCAAACCTCCCAGATCTCCCTCTTTCTTCCTTCCACGTTTTCCTTTTTTTTTTCTTTTTTCTTACATAGTGCCTACTATGCTTCTTTCGTCTCTTAAATGACTTAATAAATCTCAACACGCCTATTATGTCCCTTAATTTCCTAATACATTCTAAGACTATCTCTACGCCCATTTTCATCAAGCTTTACTCATACCACTCATGGCACATGAGTACGTGTTATATGTGACTTCGTCAGATCGAATATCATTTTATCGCACCCGAACCACGCACATGCCTGAAAACGTGTAAACTCGACTATCTCTAATTCTTACGAATTTATCATTTGGCCAGATTTCTGCTGGCATCGATTCCAACTATGATAATCCGCTTCATCATCCAAGATCTAGAGAATAGCCTCGATTTTTAACCGAAATTAAAATTCTCAGAATCGAAATTGACGCATTTGCCCTTTTCCGTAAATCAAATTTCTGCCCTACGTAACGCCCGATCTAAAGATAGTAAAGGCGAAGTTAGAGGGGTATGCCCTAGTATGACATCCAACAGAAACGTGATGAAGCCCAAAAATGTCATAAAAATGGCTCATATCCTCGATAAGAACTGTATGGACAAATTGACCACCTTCAAACGATCCCGAAAGATAAGGGATATGCCCTAGTGTGGCATCTATCAAAACATGATGAAATCCCAAAATTTCATAACAAGATTCATCCTCTCGATAAACAATCGTATGCACAACCAAACAAATTCCCGATGATCCCCATGATAAAGTGGCCGGCCTGGGTACACATGGGCGTCATCCACGTAGATGCAAACCCCAAATATCAAAAATACGGCTCGACATCTCAACAAGAATCGTTTCACACAAACAAACACATCCAAATGATCTCGACATAGGGTATGCCCCATTTTATGTTGAGGAATCCGCCTAAATCGTGATCCTCAATAACAAAAGGCAATCTCGTCATCTGTAACCGCAACTAGAGACATCCCAACGCCAGCAAGACATCTCCTAGAAAAGCCACATAATAATGTCCAGATACTGACCAAGTCTCAAATACCTATCAAAGTAGATGTTGTTAAAGAAAACATTAAATCCTATGGTCTCGTGGTGGTCTTATGACATGGACCGAATGTCACAAAGATAAGGCAAAAGAAATGAAAGGAAATTCAGCTCAAACACCCAATGATCAACCCCATGCCCTCGTGTGTGGAATGCCACATGCATAAGAAGTCTCCTAAGCCATGGACACAAGAACATCTAATGGAAGTGCTAATAATAATGATGTGATGGAAAAAGTGTAGCATAAAGTAGATAGGTGTTATGAAAAGCGACGTAGAAATAAACATCAAACTTGAAATCAATAAACATATGAGGGTGATAAATGTGAAAACGAGATGTGACGGGTCGAGGAAGATAAATAACAAGTATGGAAAAACTAATGATGATATGATGAATCTACCCAAATCATCGCAGACGGGAGTAAGACATGTTGGTTTGACATATTGAATGATGAATACGACACCGACTTGTTTCCTGTGAGAGACGGCCATCTCATATACCAATTAATAAAATCTCAAAGTAGTTATTAATGATACCTGGATCTCGGAAGCTCACATACAAACTCCCACAAGTAATATATACACTCAAGACAATTATCCTCATAAATCCACATATGTACTCAACTAATACTTATATCGAATCCATACATCGCAAAGATTTATATATATATATTATATATATATATATATATATATATATATATATATATATATATATATATATATATATATATATATATTAATTTTGCTCTTTTTTTTTCCTTTTGTTTTGCTTTTTTGTTTTCGTTATTTTTTCGCTTTTTTTGCTTTTTTCGTTTTTTTGTTTTTGTTTTTTTGTTTTTTTGTTTTTTGTTTTTTTGTTTTTTGTTTTTTTGTTTTTGTTTTGTTTTGCTTTTACGCATGCATCAATGAAACAATGGCATAAACCAATACATAATAAATTAATATATTCCTAAGACGAAGGTATTAATAAAACAAATCAATGAAATGACATGTTCCCTCAAACTGAAAGTCTCAATAAATGTCAGATGGAACGAGCGGCTGACGACACGACAACCCCCACGCAAGAAACATCGCATCACTAATCTGCGGAAAGAACATCAAACGGTAAGTCAAATAAAAGAAAAGCACGAAAAAGATAAACCATGAAACGAAACTGATACGGTCGAATGTGGTAAGGCTACATAAAGAACATGTCAATGTGTCCATAACTCGAAGATCCCCGAACTGGTGCATCCACACACCGTAGGGTCCCTATCCTGTGTATGAAAAGGTAAAGGTGGCTAGAAAAAAATAGCCAAAAATGCATGCGTGGAGGCACAATGAGCTCAGCAACTTAAAAATGCGAGTAATCAAATGATACAGATATCATTAAATCGGAACGATTTACCACCCATCCTACTTACTCAAGGTCTCAAACGTGAACTTTTCACTGATCCACATCGTTGGCTCAGGAATTGGTTTCCATCTAAATCCATCAACCATGCAAATCCTCTCGGTCAACTCTCTAATAACAATGTAAGGTCCGCTCCCAAATGTCTTAAACTTCCTCTGTGGCTCGCGGGATCAATCCTCTTAGACTCTCAAAACGAAACGCTCGTCAGAAAGTGGCTCAGCTTGACTCGCTTGAAAGCACGTTACTTCCTTGGTGTTCGAATATGGTCAACTCTCAATCTCCTCTCATCTAACAAAGGCCGATCAAGCCGTGGATCGAACCTTACTCCACCTCCGAAACCGCTCTAGTGGTTACTCAAAGGATCCTATCTCACCTCAATGGGCAAACCTACTTCCATGCCATAAACTGTGAGAGCAAGGTGGCTCCCGTAGAAGTGCGAAAGGAGGTGCGATACGCCCATAATGCGAAAGGAAGCTTCTGAAACCAGTCTCGAGAAGTCTCAATCATCTTACGCTAATCCTCTTAATATTCTTACTACGCCTCTATCGCTTCATTTGTCGCAAGTATACGCACGATCTATGATGCCGATGCCAAGTATCTCCGTAATAAAGTGTCAACTCTCACCCCCGAAATGCACACCCTATCCGATATCAACTCAAGAGGAACCCCATGACCGCGTATACGCGATTCGATAAAGGTGGCCACTTTACAAAAGATTTAGCTTTGCATAAGAAGTGGCCTCCACCCACTTCGTGAAATAATCAATAGCAACTAGAATGAACTCATGACCACTAGAAGACTTCGGCGAAATCTTCCCAATAATATCTATGCCCTGCATCAAAATGCCAGGTGGAGGTCAATGCATGCAACTCGACGGTGGAACGGTACAGATCTCCATGCATTTGACATCAGACATTCAACAACCGACAACAACTGCCCCATGGTCAACCAAAATAACCGGGCCCTCATAATCTTACGAGCCAACATATGTCCGCATGGACCTCTCATCGCCCAATCAACTCAATCTCGACCTAAGACAACAATAACACACCCCTCGCCTATGCGCCTATGGTCTCTCCATGTATCACACAAGCTGTGATCTGTGACGCCCTAACCCCAAGAGATGTGGTGTCAAGTGAGGGTCATTTTTATTTTTATATATATATATTTTTTAACTTATAACCTTTACACTTGCATATTCATATAATGTTAACAATTAACTTGTATTATATTCGTAGCAAATGATTACAAATATATATATATATATATATATATATAAGTCATATGGAAGTGTTTAACATTTACAATATTTACATTGTTTACAAACTTCATATTCAAAATAGACCTAAGGTCTCCAAGGCACCTATCGATGTGTGGCCTTGTCCGATGTGGATCATTCGGGGCCTCCCAGCTTCCTCTCCGTACTCACACGGATTGAACACTCGTGCTGTTTTACGCCTTGGGTGGGAATTAATACACATGGATGACCTCTACTAAGGTCACCACACTTCTATACAAATGCATATAACACATATAACAATTACAGATTCTTATCATTTCTCATATATATATACTTATCATAACCAGTTCCAACACTTCTATACAAATGCATATAACACATATAACAGTTACAGATTCTTATCATTTCTCATATATATATACTTATCATAACCAGTTCCATTTCTTATCATCATCCATATACTTTTCTATGTCATCTTGTATTTTTACTTGCTCTTATAACTCAGATACTATCATCAAGATAAAGAAATATTTACGTTTCTATATTCTTCATATATTTACATTTCCTTTATATACTGTCATTTCTTTTATGTTTCATGTCTCGCATAAACCTTAGAAGTGGATACAGAAACCATGAGCCTCAAGGCTACCAGATTCACCTGTATGAAACAGTGGTCCATGAGGGCCCGAAGGCGCTATATTCACTGTATGAAACAGTGGTCCATGAGGGCCCGAAGGCGCTGTGATATAATATACCCGAAGTGTACCACCGTACGAGACTGACTCATTCCATGAGGGCCCGGAGGCGCTGTGGTGACCCTTTCGAGGCCACCGTGATCCAAACGGATCTATGTCATCGACCCAAACTGGGCCTCGATATCGAACTCAGATGCCGCAGACTTATTTTTCCCCCAATAGGCACGCCATCTATTCCTCTACCAGTTCTAAGTGCATAATCAATGTGTATTTTATGCTCAAGATATATTCCTATATTCCGAATAATTATCATTATCTGGTGAATCATATGTATATATATATATACAATCATTTATTCATATCTCGTGATTTTTCATGTCTTCATTGTATGCATAAATAACTATGCTTACCCCGTGATGCCATGAAGTTATTTACGACCATAATAGGCATCTATAAAATGAATAACCATGGTACTTATAGTGCTCACTGTTTTTCGTGTTTTTTGAGTCATTATGAGTTCCCATCTTATCAAGCTGTCTATTAACGGATTCTTGACTCCTAATGGGCTTTCCATGTTCAAGAACACCTGAACCCGGAGTTCTGACGAAGGGAGATATGACCTCCGGCTGGAGGTCACACGTAGGCAAATTTGACGAGTCACCTGATCGACGAGTTGACCTTGAAGTGACGAGCCTATCTATCACCTCGGTCAGGCATCTAATATTCTCAGGCATATGATCGTATTCTTGACTCCAATGGTCTTTCCACAGAGTCAAAGAACACCCAAATCGGAGTTCAGACGAAGGATAAGGACCTTCCAAGTCGGGAGGTCACGCGCAATCATTTCCGACGAGTCGATTTCTGACCGACGAGCTGCAATCAAGTGACGAGCTCAGTCTAACACTGTCTGACATCTAATATATTCTTGTGGGCAGGTGGATGGGATTCGACTCACGGGCTTTCCATAGAGTCCAAGAACACCCAACTCCGAAGTTCAACGGGCGAGATATGACCTTCCGGTTGAGGTCATGCGCAGTCGCTTTTGACGAGCCGACTCGAATCGTAATCGCGACGAGCACCGCTCGACGAGCACCGCTGATCTACCAACGCTACGACCACCGCTACCACCATCGCTTGATCGACCACCGTTGATCGACCACCGTTGACGCACCAACGTTGGATTCCACCACCGCTTGACGCATCACCGCCGATCACCATCGCCGATCGACCACCGTTGATCACCATCGCCGATTCCATTTCACCATTGACGACCACCGCTTCGACGACTACACCGGCTGATCGACCACCGACGACCACTACTGGATCTACCACCGCGGGCCCACCACCTGGACAAACCACCGCTTGATGATCACCGTTGACGACCAACGCTTGGACGGCACTCAATCGCTTGACGATCACCGCTGGACGACCACCGCCGACGACCATCGTTTCGACGAATCTCTCTCCCATTTGACCTGCTCGCAGGTAAAAGACCATAATTTGCCTAGGAGTCCGAATTGAGAAATTCAAAAGCCTAACATCAAGTTCATTGATGTGGCTACAATTTCACAGAAGGACTTACTGCCAAATTCTCTTTATTTATGACTCAAAAACCCGTTCTAAGGTACGGCTAGTTGACCCGAACTGGATGAACTGACCCAACCAGATCTAAATGGACTGACCTCGGTAAAAGGACCATAACTTGGTCTACAGAGGTCCAAATCGAGAAATTCAAGAGCCTATCATCAAGTTAATTGATGTGGCTACAATTTATCAATAGGACTTACTTCCAGATTCCCTTTATTTCTGACCTAAAAACTTTGTTCTGCTGTCATCAGGCTATCATATGATCAAACATAAGGAATTTTCTGGTTTCAACTTGCCAACTGTAACCCTTCAAACACATATCTGGGGAGCCCTTAGCCTCCTCAACTCAACCCTACACGAAATGAGCTCGGGAGTTTCCAAACCCAAACCATACATAAAAACAAAGGGGTTCCAAACCATGTATCTAAACGCTCTGCATCAAAACTAGATTTCCATACACCCGTAATCTTACACAACATACTCATAGTTCCATACAATCCAAGACATGTATCCGTGACTCGTGATCTTTCTTTCTTCTCTTCTTCTTCTTTCTTTTCTTTCTTTCTCTCTCGTCTCAGATGCAGCCTCCTTTTTCTCCAAGACCAAAATAAGATATTTCTTTTGGTCTTATCCTTATTTGATCTTATCCCCTTTTTATTTTACTTTGGTCCTCCAACTCTTATAATATTTGCAAATCAATTTATAATATTTTTACAATAGCCTCAAATCTTCTTTATTATTTGTAATTTAACTTATGCATATTCCTACTTTTGTTTTTATCTTTATTTTATTCCGAATAAATACACCTTTACGTTTATTATACCCAAAAACATGTTATAAACCGTTAGGGTATAATTTGGGTGTTATACTGCCAATTGCCTCAAAGCTCTCGTCTGGTCAAGCACTTCGCCAAGGTATGTGCCATATCTAAGAAACTGATAAATATCATGATACCACGATGCATCATCATCAAACCCCTCGACTCAATTAAGCAACAGCCGCAGGAACACTTCTACCACTAGCAAGGGGCTAACTACCACCTCTTCAAGAATGTTAATCATGGAAGTCAGCAGCGCAGCGACGGCGAATCGATTTCAAGGCCAGTGTAGGTGAGTAGCTCAGTCGCCAAACCTCCTACTAGTAACTCTAAATAAGCATGATATGACCTAAGCTTCACATCTTTGGTCTTCCAATCACCATGGATCTGTCTAATCACTAGATTAGAATCACCAAATATCTCCATCCTTCTAATCCCGAGCTCAAGTGCAGTCTCTAACCCAAGGATACATGCCTCATCTCATACTCAACAATGTTGTTTGTGGCTGGATAAAGATCCGCAAAGGCCAAACGAACTGATCTCGGGATATGATCGCCATGCAGAGAAATCAATAGAACACCTATCCCATATCCACATGGCTTAGTCGCACCATCAAAGCAAAGCCAACTGCATAAACTAGTCACCTCGCATCTCCTTTATCCCGAAATCATCATCAATCACTCTATCGTTTAAATCTGGCGAGGTCATGATCCGCCGCTTAACACACTCCTTTATGACTCGAGTGACATACTCGAATATCAGAACTCAGCCAAAAGTACAAGCCATCTCATAAGGTCTGTCATCAAACTCGGTATGTCAAATGTGATATCTCAAAGGATCTAAA
Organism: Tetrastigma voinierianum; assembly: GCA_016808115.1. NCBI lineage: Eukaryota > Viridiplantae > Streptophyta > Magnoliopsida > Vitales > Vitaceae > Tetrastigma > Tetrastigma voinierianum. Next base: position 181,904 of record JAEQBH010002945.1, on the reverse strand, counting down.
TCCAGAAACAAGCCGCACTAATACTCACATAATGTCTCACCTTCGAGTGGCTCAAACCAAAGCCAAGGTGGCAAGAATCATAATGTACCTCTGCCTCATACTCTAACATCCCCATTCGAGATAATGAGATAGCTCGCTCCCGTCGACCATCAAGCCTGGGCTAGCATGACCTTAAAGCGCCCATCCGAAACCGAAAAACATAATGAGAGGTCGTCTAGGCATGAGGTACCAAACAGAGGGGAAAGCAAATACTCTAATCCGCCAAACTTCCCCGTCGACACCGATCATCCCAAACCTTAGGTCTTTCTTCCTCGTAAGCCCAAGATAGCTCATAAGTATTTGTCAATCTAACAATAAACCTATTAATATATTGCAACCTACCCAAGAAACCCCAGATCTCAGCCTCTTGGCCTCGCTGAGACATGTCAGCATAACTCGATCTTATCAAGATCTACCCTAATATCTCTCTCAATTAATCATGTAAACAAGAGCTTCCCGTATCACTCCAAAGTGCACTTCGATCTGGCCCAATCTAGCATCCGATCCTTCCGTGGAAAGCGCCTAGAGTCGCTGATCCGCCTCATCATGGGACTTCACAATCATATCATCCACATGTGACTTCAACATCCCCGTGCATCATGTCATGAAACAAGGTAGAAGCCGCTTCCGATAAAAAGACTCGCATTCTTCTCGTACCCCAAAGGACATGACTCTATAACAAGAGTTTCCACTCCGCTGATGAAAGATGTCTTCTCCCCGCCTCGGAGCCATCATAACTGATTATAACCGTGAGAATCCATCCCTAAAAGATAACACGCATGCCCCGCAAGACTATCAACCAAAGATGTCAATATGTGGGAGAAAATCATCCTTCGGGGCTAGCCTCACGAGATTTCTAAAGTCCACACAACCTTCTAACCTTGTCATTCTTTGTGGAACAAAAACTTACATTAGCCGCAAATTAATTTGTGGTATCGACCATTATTAGTGAAGCCAACACTAAGTTGTTCAATTTCTCCTTCACCAAACTCCATCGAGGGTAACGTCAATTTTTCGCTAACTGCTCAGCATGCGGTACAAGTGGTAGATGATGCTTCAACTATAGAAGGGTCGAGGCCCGCATGTCCTCATATGACCATGCAAAACATCCGGCATGATCCGAGTAACCCGAGTAAACTATCCCTCCAATCGCATGCGGTACCGATCTCTCATCTCTTAGGTCGTCCGCCGTACCAAGGTCAACCGCCTTAAGGTCATCAAAGAGGTGAAACTCGCCATCGTGAAGCTTAAGGACTGGAGTTCGACTTAGCTAATATCAAAATCGTGCCAGCAAAGGCTCATCATCAATATCATGAATCTATGATGTGGGTGAATGAGGTGCACATGCATCAATATCATCAATAAAAAGAGACGATGAATACTTAAAATGCTCAAACTATAGATGAAAAGGTAAGTACATCATCTGAACGAGACAACCCCGACAAAACATCAAAAGAAAGTGGTGGGTCCACAACATCGGACTCTCCCATAACATGTCCTAGAATATCAGGAGATGCAATATCAACAATAACATCACCCGTAATCGCATCATCATCTGGAGCAAGAGAAGCATCCTCATCATCTCTCAAAGCAAGCACACTAAAAATAACTAAGTGCAGAATCTGGCTCAGGCTGACTAATAACCATCCGGAGTAGCTCCTCATCATAATCGTCAGACGACATAACCCCATCAATACCCCCATAATCAGCTATCTCATCAGGAAAGCACAAAGTGAGCACACTAGACCGCCCAGGGGAAGGAGGAGCGATCAAGGTGGAAGTGTCGAGCCCCACCACACAATTGAAGCTGCGGAAAGCCGATGCAAATTAACATGCCGGGACATCTAGAGGCTCATAAATCGATCCATCGATGCAATAATGGCTTTGAAGCCTCACAAAATAGTCGGGCCAACCTCAAACCCGTAAGGACGAAGAGGATAGTCGTTGAATGTGACTTAAGTCGAGATCTCGATCTTCTCCCTACAAGAAATTGTTCATGCATCGAAAATCCGCTTCTACGTACAAATCTTAAAACCAAAGGGTGGGTCGGTCCAAATCGTGATAAATTCGCTACGCCGTGTCGACGACGCCATAAACCCAAAACTGTGCATGTACGACATGCTCCTCATCACGCCCAAACGATCGCGGCTACTATGCCGATCAAATGACATTGGTATCGACCTCCGACAAAATACCCCGCCTCCACGGTCTCGTATCTCATCAAAAGCTAATCTTGGCCATAAGAACCATCACCCCCATGGCTAATCTCCACACGGCCAAGTCAAATGTGCCCTCCCGATGAAATAGTGATCACTGAACATCATGAATGAACTTCACCTTCAAATGAAGGGAAGATGGGATAATACTTAATCTATGGATCCATGGGCGGCCTAAGAGTAGGTTAAAGGATACAGGGATCCTCAAAATCTGAAATAGAACCTAAAAAACGACTGGCCCAATCATCAGCTCGAGAGTTAAGGTGCCCATTACCTCTCTACGAGTACTGTCATAAACTCTCACTGTCTGTGTAGATGGTTCAAAATCCGTGGGCCCAAATCCAAGAGCAATCATAAAGGGGCAAGTGGGTATACATTTACAAGTGCATCCATTGTCTAAGAGGACGTATGAACACGACGACCTAAACAAATGCTGAACCGATATATGCAAAAGTCGAGTGTGGTCTGAACCCTCCGGAGGTAAGTCATCCTCAAAGAAAACAATGCAACTGGCTCGACCAGTTGTGAGCATATGTATCAGGCCCTCTAGAGATGTGGTCGTGTCAACTCGAATCCGGCTTAGAGCCCTAATCAAAGTCTCTCTATGGGTGGTAGAGGAAGCTAACAAACTCCAAATAGAGATACGAGCATGTGTACTTTGTAGCTTCTTGATGATCTCATCATCCTCTCTCACTGTCTCGTCTCTAGTAGTATCGGGATCTATGGGCCGAGATGAAAATGGAGGTTGCTCTAACCACTCTACCTCCTCTGATAACATATTGGATCTTTGGTGTATCAACTGTCCCTCGACATGGAGTCAAAATAAAAGGAGTCTGAACACTATAATAAGGTAAAGTCACTAGCCTCGGTGTGGGGATCCAAACTAGGGTAATGCCCGGCGCCGAAATGACATGTGAGAGAATCTACTGGCTCGAAAACACCTCATGAACCCCATCATCACCATAACCATCATCAAATGCTATAGGCTCCGACCTCTGATCATCCCATGACAACATATGGATGCGCGATCCTGACTTTAACAAAATCAATGGAATGAATACCTCCTGGAGTGAGAACCGCATGTAGAGTAAGTCTAAGGGGTTAGAATCGATGCTAGTCGTCCTAACCGCATAATACCCCGGGTCAATCAAGTCCTGAATAAATATGGTTCAAAGCAAAGCACTGACCGTAGTATGCCCAGGGCCCTGATGATAAGCACAATGTAGGTCCATCCGAAAATGAGGGTGAACAACTTGCGGTAATGGCATGCCTGTAAGACCTTACCCAAAGGCATGCCTAGCGCTGCAAAGTGCTTGAGCCGTTTAGTCGGCCAGGTAGGAACTCTGGCCTCAGGGTCTAAGATGAGTAATAGGTGGCCTCTCCACAACCTGTGCAGTGTAAACTGGGTGTGGTGGAGTGTATGGAGCTGGTAACCTAAGCGGTCGAGTGGTATGGGGGTCTGTTCGACCTGAACTCTGGGCATAGGAAGTCCTATACGGTCGTATAGATGCGTATTGAGGCCTGAGTGCCCTATGTCTAAAGGAACTGATGGCTCCTACCTCCCTTGGTCTATATGATCTAGATAGCTTCTTCCCTTTACTATCAGAAGAGGAAGAATCCGACCATAAACCGCCCGCCATACCATCCTCGATACCATACAATGCCTCTATCAAAGCTCTGTAATCCATAATCGGTATGCCCATAAGATGTCTAAATAAAATCGGGCCGTAAACTCCTCAGATCATGCGAATCAGCTCCGATGGACATCAATCATCTCGAATAACCTTCTCCTCTAACTGGAGATGAATGATGTAGTAGCCCCATGAGCTCCCGCCATAGCCTCAAGCTCTCTCTTAGTGGACATCTATGATGTTGGTCGAAGAGAACCGTTTCTGATAAACTCATGGGCAAGATCTCCCAAGTCCACCTGCGTGAAGCATCTAAGGTGGAAACTACCAGGTTAATCAGCCGCGTTGGACAAAGGGGAACAACACATGATCAACTGAGCCTCATCTAAACCCATGCCCCTCATCAACTGACTATATATCCTCAAATGAGTACGTGGACATTCTCTACCTGTATACCGCTCCATGTCAGGCATCCGAAATTTAGGTGGTAGTGGGGTCACAGGTGCACTATCAAATCCATCCCACACATCCAAACCTTCTGCAACTCTCAACTGTCTAAGCATCTTCTTTACTCAGATGCGATCCTCGTAAGCAATCGATAGTTTGAACCGAATACGCGATAATGGATCAATTTCCACTGGATGACAACAGGAGTGCCTCAGGGATAGGCGCTGCGCTTATCCGGGAGCCATCGATGGAGGTGGAGGTGGAGGTGGTGCCCCCATGTCAAACTGACTATCCTCCTGTGTTGAAATGGGCCCGCTCGTCTTCAACTCCGACCGAGGCTATGTATCGTGATCCTCGGGAGCCGCAAATGGCAACGTAGTAACTGCCTTCAATAATCGCTGCATGTGGATCCATATCTATCTGATCTGATGCACGTACTAATCTACCCTCAACTTTAACCCACGAAGATGGTCCCAGTCTGTGTCAGTGAATCCTGAAAGTGTAACCGAAACAAATAAAGTGGAGTCCATGTCGAACCAAAAAGAACGCTGCTATAATGAACCTAAATACAATCCATCACTATGCAATAAAATCGCCCCACCGGGCTCAATACCTAATCAATCATAACCTAGAGAGGAAACCAAAATAGAGGAATTTGGATCCATATCATGACAAAACCGGCCCTGAAGGCTCACAGATGCACCCAAGTGTAGGATAGGAGTCCTAATCAGTAGGATCTAAACTCAACCTAAAAGGTCAATGGTGGCTCTAAAAAGACAAGGGTAGGTAGTCTTTGGTGGTCCCTAAGGTGAGCGATCAGACTCCTGGCACACAACCTCCTACATGTCTCCTCGAAGAGACGGGCGTCTAGCGCAAGGTGGTCATCAACTCCACACATGCACTTCCTCGACATCCCGTGGGGCACCCTATGGTAAAAGCCTCACCACTCTTAACGCCTGAATAAACTAAGTGTACGTTGTATGTGCATCCGAAAAAACCTAAACGACATCTAAAACCACAAAAGGCACACCGGGTCACAAAAGTAGTCCTAAAATCTAGCTCTAGGCTATACAAGTTTTCGAAGATTGGACTCCTCAAAGACACATGCCTGGCCACCTCCAAAATGCTCACAAACATGGATATAGCCCATCACTAGACCTTACTCTTAGTCACTAGCTCGGTCGAAAAGCAAGCAAGGAGCAACAAGTCTCCAACTACAAACACAAAACCAAGAAACACAAAGTCGACCGAGACTAGAGGTTTGGAGATAAGGGGATACATGTGCACCCCACATAGACACGCGATAAGCAATCATGCAGGAGAAAGGTAGTCATGCAATGCATAAATATGCAAAAGTATAGGTATATCATCCATATATACACATAATCTAAGTAAGAGTATATAAGATGAACATTATGTGTATATAAATAAACAATGAGAAACAAGTGACATAACAAGATGAATTAAGAATCGACCGAAGGAAGTTAACCAACCAATACTAATGATACAACAATTAGACATATGAAAGATAATCACGGTCAAATCTCACGTTATACACAAAAAGCACAAAAAGAAGTATCTATCAATCAACCAATCAAACTCCACATTTTCCTTAATATGTATTCAAGTTTGACCCTCAGTTTTCCCCAGCAGAGTCGCCATTTTGTGGACCTTGCATTTTTGGCTATTATGCGTTTCCCACTAAAAGGCGAGACTCGTTTTTTATTTATTTAAAAAAAACCATATTTAGAAAACGGTTTCGGAAATACCACTTATTTTTTTATTTTAAAAGGAAACAAATAAGAAAAAAAAAAAACCCTAAATGTGACTCTTTGATAAGAAAGGCAGGTCCGGGGAAAACCGAAGTCTAGGTTCGTGTGGGTCAACATTTATCTGTGAGTTGTACTGATGGAAGCTTAGCACCCCTCTAAGCCCCTAATATCAGGTCTCTACTAAACAAACTAAAGAAAATATGGCTTTTGACTAATCAATTAATGAATACCGAAGATAAACAATAATAATACAAAAGCATGAAAGACATATATAAATAAATAATCAAGCAAAATCAGATGAGAAAAACATGTGCCTGGATGGCATGTTAGAAGCGTTATCAATTGGGAAACAATGTTAGTGCAATAACAAAATACAAACTATTCACATTCAATTAGAAATTGGTTATAAATCATATGTCAAATTATTTATTAAAATGATACATGGAATGTCGGGCCCCACCTAAGCCCATTTATATGTTACACAAATTAACTCCCCTAAGATTCCCATTTTATCGAATCAGAATTAACCACGGTTTGAAGTTTTGAAGACCGGTTTGGAATCAAGTTTTGAAAATCGGAAAGCCAAGATGAAATTTGAAATTTGAGATTTTTTTTGGGACTTTTAGAAATTAGGAATTTTCAAAATTTAAGACTGGGACAATCAATCTTGAATTGAGATTTGAAATCGTTCGATCGCTTGAATTTTGAAATTAAGAATTTTGTAAATTTGAAATTATAAACTTTAAAATTGGAGATTGGAAATTGTGGAACTTAAGTTTTGAAATTATGACACTTGATTTTTGAAATTATGACACTTGAAAATTTGAAATTTGAGATTTGGAGGATTTGAATTTTAGAAAATGAGAAATTTGGAATTTGAATTTTGAAATTTTGATACTTAAAAATTGAGAAATGAAAATATAGAACGTGAATTTTTTTTTTAATTTGGGGATTTTATTTAATTAAGGGTGGGTGATAGTTCACATGTTAAAGAAAATAAATTGAATTATATATATATATATATATATATATATATATATATATATATATATATATATATATATATATATATATTATATTAATCATTTAATTTATACCTTATTATTTTATTTTCCTTTATACACACAATTAATTAAAAAAATAAACCCGTAGATGGGTACCCAGACCGAATCAATTTTTGCCCTAAGTCGCTCCAAAGCCTGTAGATCGCTTTCCAAATTGCCTCTCGAGCCAAGATTTCCCTCAAAGGCAATCTTATTTTAAATTAAACCTTTAAACTTTGAGACTAAGTAGGACCTCCTAATTTAATGTGAGGGAAGACATATAGTCTCTAGAAAAAAAAACTTAAGGAACTATCAGACCTAAATTATATAAGCCTGCTTTTAATTCTATTCTCAAAAAAAATTTAATTAAGGGTTATTAAGGTCTCACACTTTTTTGGTGGAGTGCTTCCATGGTTTTCCTTTTTCTTCCTCTCAACTGTGGGGAGAGGCCTTTTATGTGGAGGGAGACCTCTTCCCTTCTACTTTCCAATGGGATTGCTTCCCACAAAGAAAGGAATCCCAAGCCAAAAAATTTGGGGTTTATACCTACGTAGTGACTATCGTATAAAGTAGTTGTGGCCACTCGGAGATCACTTCATCATTGCAAGCAGAAGTTATGAATTTCTCAAGGCATTGTTGAAGAAGGCAAATATGTTATAAGGAAATTGTCAAAGCTTTAAACAAATTATGATGAATTCTTCTTTTTGTAATTTTTTCTTTGTAATCTTGTTTCCCCTTCTCTCCTCGTTTTTTTTCAATGTATTTGCACTTATGTAACTTATTTGATTTTTTGTAAGAATTTGTTGTTTGAGTCAATTTGAAAAAACAAATCCAATTTATTTGGATTATTTGGAAAAAAAAATCTAATGATTCAGTTGATTCGGTCTTTATGAAAACAAAACAAATCCAATTTATTTGCATTTTTTTAAAGACTTAATTTTCTTTTTAAAGAAAAAAGTCTATACCAAACACATCTTCTTTATTTTGAAAGATTTTTAAGGAAAAAAAATTATGACAAACAAAACAAATTTGGAATTTTTTTAAAAAAAAGAACGTCTTTTTTTTTTTGTAAAAAAAAGAAAAAGAAAAAGAAAAGAGATTTGTTTAGTATAAGTAAAAACATTTCCTTTAAAAAAACACAAAAAAGGGGAAAAAAGTCCTTTTTGATTGAATTTTTTTTTTAAAAGGGGCTTTTGTTGAAGCTATTTTGTTTGGGTAAATCTTTGGAAAAAGGTTTTAATTGGAAAAAAAACTTGGAAACCAACCAAACAAATTGGTTTATTGAAAAATCCTTGAAATATAATACAAGGTAAATGTTTGAACTTGTGACCTTTTGGTTCACATTACAAAGCCTCAACTACTAAATTATGGCTATTGGTTATATTTTCCTTCCAAGGAATATATGATAAGGAAATAAGCTAACTAGACTAAACTCTATACTCATTTTGAGTTTGTGTCAATTCCTTTGTGGTCTTAGGAAATTGAAAATTACGATACAGAGAAATTGTAGCACCCCATTCCCGGCCCGACCTGATTGGCGGATCCGAACCGAGTACGGGTTGCTAGCTGAGTTCATTTACTAAAACATATACAAAAACAAAATAACTGTTTAGGCCGACATTCCATTTCGTATATACACTTTCAAATATAAAAAGCAAGTTGATTTAATTCTGTGAGGGCTCCATAAACATTTACATTTACAATGAAGACATTCCATGCCCATTCAAAATAATATACAAAATTGTTTCAAAGTTTAACTATTTTGATCACAAAACATCAATTGTTCAAAAGTAGGATGAATGCATATGATGGAGTATATACTTTTACTCCACAACTTTTTTGATGACTTTCATGGGCCCTCGATCTCGTCCTTCGCTCCGTGCTCACTCCTGTACTCGCGCATAGATAAAATTACGCTAAGCATTTTCATGCTTAGTAGTTCTATATGATTATTTCTTTATTTCAGTTTAAATCAAATCATGCAATTTCATAAGACAATGTTTTCGTATTTTCTTAAATGACCTATGCAGTACAATACATACATAAAGATATATTTCCATTTAAAGGTTTCATCTTAATTTGGTAGAATAAGCTTGATCCCGTGTTAGCAAAGATCTAATCAAGGAGATAGATTATTCTAAAGAATTGCAACCGTGGAAAGCAAACAGCCAAGGAGGCTCGTTACCCTGTCTATGGGGACAAGCAATCTTCAGTCTTAAGATGAGGATATGAAGTACTGGTTTAGGAAAAACAACTAAATCTTAAAGAGGATCAAATCCTAAAAGTAGCCCTTTAGTCCCATTGACCTGGTTTAGGAATATGGAGTTCTAAATGGTGAAATGTATAGTGTCTAATAATTCCTGGCTATACTATTTTTGCTCTCGGACAAGTCCGTAATTCAAACCCATGTTTGGATTATTTCAAAACTTTGATGCAAGGATTGATAGTCATAACACCGATCCTAGTCCTGCAGCACAGAATCTTAGTGGTCTCTCTAATCTTCTTATTTTTATTTTCCTTTTTCATTACAGAATATCAGATTAAAAATTCTTTTATTCCATATATGTTAGTTAAATCTATTCTAGAAATTAGTGGTTCAAATAGTGAATTTCTTGAGTAGTAGGGGTAGTTGATCTTTAAATTTCTCATCAATCCTTGTGAGAACGATATCTGGACTTATAATCCCTTTTATTACTTGCATGACCTGTGCACTTGCAGTGATTTAGACAAAATTAAATTTTTAGTATATTATCTAAAGTAAAAAGCAAAAAATCAATTCCAACAAGTTTTTGGCATTGTTATTGGGGATTCTAAGTAATCCCTGGTAGAAGTGTTAGAAATTTTGTATGAATTTGGTCCATGTATAAAATCAGATCAACTGGGACCTAATGTTAATCTAAGGAGACTTCCATTCCAGTACATAGTAACTCATAAGGTTACCTAACTTGTAAATTTGTCATAAAGGGAAGACCAACACACACTCACACATCAGGGATCAAGGACTGTAGTTGTTTACTCTTTATGAATTATTTGTTTGTTAGATGAACTGAATTGAAAATCTTTTTGATTCCTGAATTGAAGCTTAGTTGGAATTCATATCACAATTGACATTTCATTGAATTTAAATTCAAATATGTTTGAAAAGACAATTGAGAAGAAAAATGGTCTTAAGGTCTAACTAAATTGCTGGAGGACAAGTAAGGATTCTTTTTTATGCTTGAGGACAAGCAAAACTTTAAGTTTGGGGAAGTTGATGAGTCTGAAACTCATCTAGCTTTAAGACTATTTTTTTCATCCATAATTAAGGTCTTAATGCTTATTTTAATGAGGAATAATGGAATCTTCACCAAATTTATTGTTTTGTAGGTGTTGACCAATTTTCTGACACGGCTTCCAAAGACTAACTAAAATCCCTGACAACGATGCCAAAAACTTGTAAGGACCAAAATGATGTATTATATATGAAAATTTGGCCAAGGAAGTGAATGTGGTAAATACTTAAAAAACTGATTTCCAAACAAAAAGCAAGTGTACTAAACTCGAAATGAAGTATTACCAAATACTCATCCTCTTTCCGCAAGTGCACGGGTCATACAAGTAATAAAGTGGACTCTAAAAATCTGGATATCTTACCCATGAGGATTGGATGTTATCTCTAATTGGAATTTAAGCACTTTGAGTACAAGGGCTCTTCACTATCTAGGTGATCAAATATGATGAGAATTAAAATCAATTTAACTAAGTAAAAACTGATTTAACATTAATAAATTAATTCTTAAATCTATCAAGCAAACAACTACTAAAGTCTAAAATGTATGAAGAGAGGCACTAGGGATGGTGATAATCATTTAACAATCAATTTGCATTTTCTTGAAAGCGCAACATTTGTGATTTGAATGCTGGATTTGTCCAAGAGCAATGTAGTATAACTTGGATTTCTCTATACACCATACATTTCACTAATTAGAGATCGATTTCCTTTCAAAGACATGAGTCTAATCAGTTACTTGTAGAATATAATCATCTTTTTAAGATTTGACTATTTTTCCTTTTCAGCACTTCACACCTAAATCTTAGGATTGAAGAATTATTGCCCTTACAGATAGGATTATGCAAGCCTTCTTCAATCTAATTGGTATCTCGTCCTTTAAATCAAATAAAATTTTCTATCTCTTTGATTAGATCCTTGCTAACACGGGATCAAGATCCTTTCATCACACTAAGGAGAACCTCTTATCAACTAAATTGATACATCATTCAAATATTCTCATACTATGAGTAAATTAATGATCTATCGAGGTAATCTTTCAGAGTTCATTAGTTCAATAATATTAGTCTAACATACCCCCAAGTAACTGCTCCATACTCTTAGGAATCTTCATCTCTGTGCCACTCAAAGGGCCTCGTGGAAATTAGAGTAAGATACAACCGTTTTTTGGGTACAAGCTACTAATATTAAGAATAACTCATTAGATGAATAATACCAATTATATAAAATTAGCCTTCAAACCCACAAAATAAACTTAAAATCTGCAAATCTGAATGTTCAACAATTAATCCCCACCCCTAGAGGGTGTTTAATGTTTCATTATTGGATTCCAATCATCACTAATCAAACAAAAAGTAGTTAAACGTAAGAAAGTTAAATAGCAGACAAGAGCGAGAGAAATCCACTCAGCTTCAATCTTCATCTCAACAATAAATAAATTGAATATCTAAGTATAACACCGAAATCTCTTCAATACAAATAAAAATATGCTCTAAAACTACTCTAAGATCTACTAAAAATCAAAGCCTTAAGCTAAACTAAAAAAATGTGTAGGTTTTTAGAGAGAGAAACACTTATGAGATATTTTCTCTCTCCTCCTTGTTTTTTGTTATCTAAAAATCTAAAAAATTTGTATTTATAGTCCTCCAGTGAAAATGGGCTTGAAAACATGCCAAAATATCAATTTTCGGGCTTTTCTAGGTTTTTCCAAGAGATTTGAGTCATGACATCGCATTTTGGAGTAGCTTACTGGTCGTGACATCAACATTTTTAGTTACGACATCAAGCATCGAATTGTTGGCTTTGTAGCGACATTTTTTTGTTGTGTCAAGACATTTTTTTGCTATGTCGCGACATTAGCAATTTTGAGTCACAACATCGGCATTTTGAACCACGACATCAACATTCTAGCTTTGTTTTTGGCTTTGTCGCGACATTTTTTCTGCACAGCAGCCAGTTTTTCTTCTCCAACTTGTTAGGGCCATAACTTTTTCGTTTGAACTCGGATTTGGGTGTGTGAGGACTCGTTGGAAAGCTCTTTGAATGAAGAATGCAACCATGGGGAAATTTGAACCATTTGATGTTCCATCTGGTACAAAAAAATTCATCTTTTCGGTGGCGCGCTGTGAGACACCCAGTTGACTCTTATTTTCGTAATATATTGTTCATTTCTTACCAAATCACTTACTTTTAATCAAGAATCCTATAAAACCAATTTTAGAGGAAATTTTATGAGGTTTACATGAATATGGATATAAAATGCTCACAATAGCATGTGAAATCAACTCACAACATAGATGAGTTTTACACTCATCAAACACCCCTAAACTTAAAGTTTTGTTTGTTCTCAAGCAAAGAAAAGAAAGAAGTTGCTTGCCCCTAAGAAAGGGAAGAGAAGAGTTCATTTCTTTCTTTTTATTTAACCAAAACTGAGCAATCAAGCTTGTCAAGGGGTATGTGATATGTGTCTCCAGAATTACCATTACCAAGATTATGGAGAATATGATCAAGATAATTTATTTATTTTAATAGTGAATTAATCTCATAATAGACAAATTTAGACCATGGTTCTCACTAATGTGTGTGTGTGGTCTTCCCCTATCTAATCAATTTGCAAGCTAGATGCGTTTATGAGAATTGAGATAAATACGCGGATCTCCTAAGATAATATATTTAGGTTCCATAGTCTTGTTCTTATTACTCTCCACTAATGTACGCACACACAACTCTCAAGATCAAGTAGGTCTTTATAGGTTTGTAATGTAAGGCTTGGGTAAGGGGTAGTTGAGTAGTCATTTTGTGACGCCTAGAATCCTAGGGGTCATTTTTTTTCTTCATACAACATGTATTAACATAACTTAGTCCTTTTACTACAAGGACTTCATGAAACCCGAAAAATTTACCAAAATGGATTTAATTACATAAAACGAAATTAAATACTACATTTTGCTCCTTAAATTTACAAAAAATGGGTATACAACCCATGAAAATTACAAAATACAAATCAAGGCATTTCAAGCATTTTTCTTCTCAACTGAGGTCATTGGTGAGCCTCATCGCCCATCAGACCCGGGGATCAAAAAAAAATGGTTTTCCTAATGACGCAGAGCAAAGCCCAAAGAGAGAAAACCCACGAGGGCTACTCCCCACCTAAGTACACATGCAATGCCATGTTCGCAATTTCACACATGCAAGTAAAATACACAGATTTCTACATGAATGTCACATGCCCTACCCCATGCCTCGAGTCCTTACTGACTCCCTCACACATGCATTTTGCCATGTATGAAAAATTATTTCTAAAACAAAAGGTTTTTGTTTTAATCCTCGTGAAGGTTCATTGGACAGACTCCGATAAAATGTTGGACCACCCTCCGATATTTTTCATTTGGACAGACTCCGATAATACTTTGGACAACCCTCCGATATATTTTCATTTGGATAGACTCCGATAAACATGGTGGACAACCTTCTCGAGAAAAACCGCTTGTTCAAAGCCATGCCGTGCATTCACACCCGATATGCGTGATGTCCCCATGCACGTGAGATGCAAAGCTATTGCATGGTATTTATTTATTTGCATACATGCATGCATCAATATCATCCTCACAAAACTGCATGTTATTCAACTAAGAAATAAATCATGCAAACTGGAATTTTTCACACCATTGTTCACTACCATTTTTCACACCAAAAACTGCATGCTAACAACTGAGAAAAATAAACATGCAAACTGGATTTTCTTTTTCGCTTTCTAACTGTAAAACAACATGCAATACTACCATTTTCACACAAAACAACATGTTATCATCCAGAAAGTAAACATAAACTAGATTTTCATTCGCCAACCTGAAAAACAACATGCTTCACTACCATTTTTCACACCAAAAACTGCATGCTAACAACTAAGAAAATAAACATGAAAACTGGATTTTCTCTCCAGTTTCAAACTAGAAAAACAGCTTGCAATACTACCATTTTTCACACAAAAGTAGCATGTTATCATCCAAGAAAGTAAACATGAAAAACTGATTTCATTAAGTTTTCTAACTGAAAAACCGATGCTTCACTACCATTTTTCACTAAACTCCGCATGCTAACAACTAAGAAAATAAATACGTAAATCGGATTTTCTTTCTAGTTTTCTAAACTTAAAACATGCAATACTACCATTTTTCACACAAAATAGCATGTTATCATCTAAGAAAAGATTATGCGACCGGATTTCTTTTCCACTTCCTATCTAGAAAACAAGTAAGTACACAAAATCCAAAGACCATACATTATTCTTTTTTTTTTTTTTAATGTGGTTCAACTTGCTTGCAAAGCTGAGTTTTCTGAATTAACCGAACCTTAGAAACTCTGCCGCCTGTTCAAATCGTTTTTTGAACCACTCTAATGTTAGGGCTAGGGATTCCATGGCTATCGAATGTCTCTTTATTAAGTATATCCCAAGTAGGATAAGAACCCTACCTCATTTTCTTCTTTCATTTTTCTTCTTTCTTTCTTCCTTTCTTCTTTTCTTTCTTTCTTCCTTTCTTCTTTTCTTTCTTTCTTTCTTTCTTTCTTTCTTTCCTTCCTCTCTTCTCTATTCCACCTCTACCCTACCGAACAAATTTTTCCACCAAACTGAATTGGCTCGCCCAGGACACCTTCAAAACTGGTTTGACACATGGCCATTACTAGGTCATGTGTTTTCCATGCCTCAAGTTTACCCACTATCATGTTCAATCATGAGGGTGGCATGACACTTGGCTTCCACCCATGTGCCAAGTGTCCTTTACCCTAGTGCCACATGGAATCACCCTCTCATGCCAAATGTCACTCAATTGTTTGTCCATTTGCCTCGAAATATGTGAAATTTCGACTGTCTTGGAATTCAACAAAATCCGATTGAGGGCCTATATTTCGCGAGATGAATTCAACGGCGTAATCCACGTCGTCATCCGAGATCTAGAGAATTTTCTAGGTTTACCGTTTGTACTACGACGATAGTCTGTCGTTTTGCATTATTTCGGGTTTTTACACATTTTAGGCTAAAACGTACCTAAATATACATATTTTTCGCACACAACTCCTACCCATCCGGATTCTTACCATCGCTGACAGTTGGACACTCTCAAGCACCCCCAAAATCTATTTAGGTGCATCATTCCATACCCCTATATCACCTTTTGTACAATTATGCATTCTTTCAAGAACACTACAGCGCTTTTTCTTCAAGAAAAGGTTATTAGAGTGGTGCAATGTCAAAACCCCCTTAAGCTTTCTACCAACCCTTAGCAAGCTTTAAATTAGTAGATCCCAAACCAGTTGGTCTTAGGGTACTAGGTGTTGAGACACCCCTTAGGATTTACTTACTCTAGGGAAGGAAGGCTACGAGGCTAGACTCACTCCTCCTTGACTTTTTAATCTATTTTTGCTTCTTTTACACTTGATATTTTTCTATTTTTTTTTTCTTTTTCTCATTCCTTTTTACTATCATCTTTTGATTTTCAACTTAACTCATTCAACCAATTTGGAGTAATTTTTCCTATAGAAAAATAACTCCCCCAAACTTGCTACTCACCACATTTTTCAATTATGTTAGCTTGAAAGGCACAATCTTTCCAAGGATGGCCTATATCATTTCTTAATTGTTGTTTTGCTTAGGATTTCGCCTCAAGTGATAATAGAACAAGTTCTAGAACCTATGGAGATCAAAGATAGATGGATTCTCATAAACTTTCTTAACCCAAGCAGAAATTGCTTTTCAAGGGTACTTAGTGACCAAATGCATGAATTTTGAGAAACCAATGACTAAATAGCCTAATAGAGATATAACCCATTAAGCTTTAAGTCCTATTATCTTGAATACTGTCCATATCTCAAGGGTTTAATTATGATCTTCATTGACATCACAACTACTCTAAGAAAAACTCAATTAACTCAAAAACTCTAACTAACAAAATAAACCAAAACTAAGATGTAAGTCAGAAAGTATCAACAGTTATATTCATAAAACCATCGAAAACTTCATCCTCAAAGTTATCATGTGCAACACGGGTGTGATATGATAAAACAACCAAAATAAACACTTCAAACTAGATGAACATTATCCTAATTGTTTAGCAAATGAGAAAAAGGGAAGCAATAATGTAAAAGGTAATGAGAGTCGGGAAAACCGAATCCCCCTTTCTAGTCTCCTACCACTTTGAATAGGAACCTTGAAGATTTTCAGACCTTGACATTAGTATGCTACCCTTTGATATAGTCTTTTGCTCCTACAAACTAGTCATGACAACATGTTGAGCTTTAAACCTACTTTATTTTGAAAACACTAACAAACAAAGTTAAAACACTACTGGAATTTTCATCCCAGCAATAAAAAAAAACAACATCAAATAAAATAACTAAAAACAAAAAAAGTAAAAGAGAGAGGATAGAATCCTTATTACTTAGCTTGGGTTGCGTCCCAAGAAGCCGCTCCATTTTTAGAGCCTAACTAGACTCATTGGAAAAGTACTAATGCTTCCATTTGGCCAATTATCCATCTCGACAAAGACTTCCTATAACCATTCAGCTTCAAGGATGATTTTTCCAGAGATTTGAAGAGGGAAAAGAAACTAGAATCTCCCTTTCATCAGATAATGGCTTGCGCTCACAATTTCTTCAAATAATCCCTTTATGTGCTGCAGATGCAAGCACATCTATGAGAAATTGGGACTCTTCAAACATATACCCTCTTGATGGAAGCAAGCTATAAATTTTTATGCACATGGTTCTTTTCTCGTCATTGAAGTAATGGTCATTGAGATTGAACTTGGCTTTCTCCTCACCCACAATCAAGGTGAGCTCCCCCTTGTTGACGTCAATCCATGCTTGGCTTGAGGAAGAAAGTGACCTCACTTTGATGAATTTTCTGGGTCCAATGGGATCCAAATTTGGATACACTTATTTCATGGAGATTTTTCTCCTAGAAGTTCTGTGTACCTTAAAATTTGAATCACTCAATTTGAATGGAGCGATGGCTGGTTATAAGCTAAAACAAATAAGGGGTTTAAAAACAACTGACAACATCTCCCTAAAACCTAAATATTTTCTATACAAATTTTCCTCCAACAGGACCACAACCAAACCAAACAACCATATAACACATTTATAAGTTAGGGTTTTTCCTAACCTACATATAGAAAAATAATTTGGTTGGAAAAATTCCTAACCCAAACATGAATTCCAAACATGTTCTAAACAATTCCAACCAAGTATTCCATGCACATATTCCATACACATATTCCATACTCCTATTCCATAGTCCTATTTCATACCTTGATTTTTTTTTTCTTCTTCTCTTCTTCTTTCTTTCTTCTTCTCTTTTTTCTTCTTTCTCCTTCTTCTCCTCTTCATCGAGCTCTGCTCCTAACTCCCAAAGCCAAAATGATATTTTGTAAGACCATGTTTAGTCTATCATTTTGGGCCAAAAGTCCATTTTTTTTTGCTATTTGGTCCTTCAACCCTCTATTCAAATGAACTATCTAAATTCCTACTTTAAACATACAATCTTTTCATCTATGATACTTTAGGTCTTTAATTGGAAAATTACCAATTTAACCTTGGCTTTTGTATTAATGACTGGGCTTTATCCCTTTCACACATTTAGCACTTAAATTTCTAAAAATACAAATTTAAATATATATTATACCTAAAATTTGTTATAAAAAAACTAGGCATAATTTGGGAGCAGGCGATTGTATCAAAGAACTCGAAGGCGTAATATCTTCGCGACAAAAGAAGATCATGTCGCAATAATAAAAGTTGTTAAGTAAGAGATTTTTGTTGCTACAGAGAAGTTTTCTGTCGCGATAGAAAATGGAAGAGAATTGAGAGGAGCCAAGGCAAGTTGGTCGCGACAAGGGATTCACTGTTGCAACAAAGTTGAAGAGCTTGAGGAGGAAATTTCTATCGCAACAAAAGACAACCATGTCGCAACATAAAACAAAGAACATCCACAGTACTATGTCGCGACGAAGTTAAATTATATCACGACAGAATCAAAGAAGATAGCATAAAAATATGTCGTGATAGGAAATTGCAAGCCACGACAAGAGTTGAGCGACAAAGATAAGAACCATGTCGCGACAAAACTTTCTTTATCGCGGAAAAGCGACCATTTTGGGCCAGAAATTTTGGGATCCAAAATTTGTGCCTTGAAGTGCGGTCCATCATTGAAAATTTATAAATAGAAGCATCTAGGGCATTATGCCCAGCTTCTTCAAATCTAGGACTTCCCGGTAGCTGAAGACTCTTTGTATATTAATTTTCTTTTATTTTTCTTTCATTTTTATCTTTTATTTCCTTTTTAGTAGATCTTGTTTTAGCATATTTTTTAGTTAGTTTTCTTTTTAGTTTATGGAGTTGAGTAATGAACTGATGTGCAACTTCGAGTTGGAATCTATTGTTAAATTTGTCTTTCACTATTGTTCTGCTTAAAAATGGGTTTTTGGAAAATTCTGGAGTTCATTTATTTCAGTTCGTTTACAATTTTAGTATATTTTCCTTATTAGTTAGTCATTGATATTGTGAACCAATTTTGGAAGATTGAGCTCCCTCTGGGAATGGGTCGATGGTGATTGTTATTTTTCTGCACAAAGTGGAAGGACGCCTTAGTTAGAAATCTTGAATTTATTTGAGTGGTATTATTCCTATCTTTAACTGCTCCAAGTACTCAGTATCGTGGTACCCAAAACAAAGGATCAGATCTTACTCACGATTTCAGAGGCCTTCTATGTGACATAGAGATGAAGAATCCTAAGGGTACGGAGTAGTTCCTTGTGGGTATGGTAGACTAATACTTTGGAATGAATGAAATCTGGAAGATTACTCAGATAGATCACTAACTTATCCATTTTATGCGGATAGTTGGATGAATTATCAGTTTAATTGCTCGGAGGTTTCTCCATTTTCTGATAAAATGATTTTGATCTTGTGTTAGCATAGATCTAATCAAGGTGATAGAGAACTTCATCAGCATTGAAGGATGAGGTGCCATTTAAATTGGAGAAGGCTTGTAATATTCTGTCTATATGGGCAAGAATTCTTCACTCCTAAGATTTCGGTGTGAATTACTGAAAAGGAAAAATACCTATATCTTAGAAAGAGGATTATATCTTACAAGTAACCCGACAGGGATCCATGAATCGAAATGAACATGAATCTCACTAGTGAAAGTGTATGGTTAAGGGAGAACTCAATCATACCACAATGCATCTGGATAAATTGCTTTCCAACCAATGGCTTAGCTATGACTAAAATGATGCGTAAATCGACAATCATTCGCTAGTCTATTTCCAATGTGGTCTCAATTTCGAATTCTCAAATCCACTTTCATTAAATTCCTTATATACTAGTGAAATTATTTTAGTATTACTATATTAGTTCTCTAATCATTTCAACATTGGAGTTCAAATAGTAAGGATCTTGAGTAGTTAGGGTAGTTAGTCTTTTGATTTATCATCGATCCTCATGTGAACGATATTCGGGACTTATAAAATCCACTGTATTACTTTTAATACCCATGCACTTGTAATGATTTGTAATTCAAAACACAATTTTAATGAACTACTTACAAAAAGGACAAACACATATTTTAATCAAAATCAGTCAACAAGTCTTTGTCTTTGATAATAGTGCTAATTACTTCGTAAATTTAGTCAATACATATAATAGTCTACAAGTTTTTGGCACCGTTGCCGGGGATGATTGATGAATTTAAAGATAAATATTCTAATCAAAGAGAGAATTACTAATTTGGACATTTTTCTTTATTTTATCATAAAATAAAAACATAAAATAAAAAAAATAGTTTCATAGTAGTAGCTAAGTAAGCTACTAAAAATCTTCTATGAGCTTTAATGGATATAATCAAGCTTCCCACAGATTAATTGATCTCTCGGGCAGTGTTTCTATTTCAAGAAGATTTTAAAATGTACGTAAAACCATAAGTATTTCCATCACATTTTCGATACGTGAATCAGAGAACACTGAGGAATTTGAGGAAAGTTGCAAGTGCCGACCTACAAATATGACAAATCAAAGAGAAAGATTAAGCAACTCATTCCAAAAGAAGAAAGGCGTAGTTAGACCTCAAAGGCAAAAGGACAATGGAGGACTTTCGAGGTCGGTCCAAGATGAGTATTCCCACTCGTGAGATAGCCCGCCATAGAAGCTAACAATTTTAAACTCAATCCAGCACCGATCACAATGGTACAACAACATCAGTTCACTAGGCATTCCAGTGAAGACCCCAATGAACATGTGGGAAGATTTATGAGAATGGCTAACACAGAAAGAATGTGGTAAGACCGTGGTTATCGCCGTAGCCTTCCCTTTTCACTGAGACGCGGGCAGAATTTGGTTCTCAGTCACTACCGCTGGATCGTTGACAAATTGGGAAGAGTTGGTGGGAGGCTTATATGAGTAGATTTTTCCCACACTCTCACTTTTAAAAAAGAAGAGGAGAAATCATGTCTTCAAAAAGGGAGACAGTCTCTACAATGCATGGGAGAGATACAAGAGACTATTAAAAAGATGCTCTATGCATGGAATAGATCTGACCACTCAGATGGACATTTTTTACCATTCCATGAATTATGCTTCAATGGCTATAATAGATGCAGCTTGCTGTAGGGCTTTCAAAAGAAAAAGTGCTGAGGAGGCAAGGCAATTGATTGAAGACCTTGCCAAATGCAATTACAAAGCTCCATCTGAAGCTTCAGGGAGTAGCAGCAGACTAAAAGGGAGTGGTGTAATTGAACTTAATCGGATGACTGCCATAGAAGCAAAGTTGGATGCATTAATGAACAAGCTTGGAAACAATGAGAGAAGAATGCACACAACACTTGAAGTGGGGATAGTAGATAAAGGAAAGAAAAGAAATAGTGCTGATGAGGGACTAACCCATGAGGGTTCCTATGAAGTTGAGGAGGCATAGTACATCAATGCCAATAGAAGCTACACTTGTAACACCCCGAAATATACCCTAGTCGTTTTCGACATGTTTAGGGTATTTTGTAAGCCTAATTTGAATGTTTCGTGAGTTAAATGCGAAACATGGAAACGAGAGACCCGGAAAGTTACAAAACTTAAGGACAATTTTGTAATTGGTCCAAAAAGGGGCTTAAAAGTCCTAATGTGAAAAGACTAGAGGCCAAAATACCATAAAAGGAAATTGAACTATAAATGGCCAAGAATTGAAGGACTATTTGGCAAATAAAGAAAGTTAACCCAAAAATGGGTTTTATTTAAGGGCCAACATGCCTTATCAAATCCATGGATTTAAAGACCAATTTGGTCTCACCGGTAGAACCCAGAGAGAAGAAGGGGAAGGGGAGAAGAAGAGAAGAAGAGAAGAGGAAGAAGGAGGATTCAAGCAAGATCGTCAAAAGGTATGGAACTCACCTTGATTATGAATTCTATGAGATTTGAGCATGGATCTTTGCTCAGGAGGATACTATCTTGCTCAAACTCTAGGGTTTTGCTGTGGTTTCATCTAACCCAACAATGATGGCAAGTAAGGTGTGGGTAAACCCCATATGGCACAAGAAGCCTATGAAATCCTCTTGAGGATGAATTCATTGCATCGAGAGTAATTGAATTAGGGTTTAGAATAAATCCTAACAAATCCTTGAGTTTGATTTGTGTATGAGTTATAACACATATTGGAATGGGTTTTGAAGTAATTCATGATAGGCCTTTGAACTAAGATAAGTATTGAAGGAGGAGTTGAATAGAAAAGAGATTCCAAGGTGAATTAGAAATGGTTTTGATGTGTGTTTGAAGTGTAGAGTTGATTGGGTATCAAAACATGGAAAAGGGGTGAAAACACACACTGGCATTGGTGATGTACCGTACACCTTGAATGTGTACTGGTACACTTTGTGTTATGGCCATTTTTGTCAATGTACTTGAGACACTTTAGGGGTGTACTGGTACACCCCTGCTCTGCATTCCCAGTTTCAACACCAGTTTTGTGATTTTTGGCCATAACTTCCTCATTTCATCCCATTTGAGTGATTCAAGTGGCTACGTAAAATAGACTTCAAGGAGAACCAAACTTAAAGAGAAGGAATCGCCAAATTCTGATCCTAAGTGGCCCAAAAATTCACTCAAAGTGGGGCCATGTGCAAGAAAAATTCTGATTCCAGCTTTGAACATGGAGGCCCGGTTGTTTCGACGAACTTCGAGTTCCTATAAGGTTCGAATTGGGTGATTCCAGTTGGAATAGAACCTTAGCACCTTAGCTTTAAAGGAATACAAAGATACAGTGCCAAATATCGAGACAAGGCACTAGAAAATAAATATTTCCAAATTGTCCTCTGAAACTCCAGAAATCGACTAGTTGGCATGAAATGCCATAACTCGAAGCCTGACGATCCGATTGGATTGGATTCCCAATTCGTAAATTAGATCTATAGAAGAATAAGAATACATGATTAAGGTGTGATTACATGCTCATCATACCTACCGCATATGGAATACGATCTGTCATGAACACATAATGTGGCTAAGAATGCCTATTATAAGATAGTAAGTTACTGAACACATATAATTGTAAAACCACCTAAGACCAGTTATTAAATGACACAACACTCACTGTCCCGAATAGTACTTAAGACTCCCGCAGTGCTTCAGACTCTGTCTCCGACTAAGACTTCAGACTCTCGACAGTTCACTCCCATTAGCACTGCATCTCTCGTTAAGTGCTACTCAGACTCGATTAGGTACTTCTAAGATTCCGACAGTGCTCCCAAGACTCGATTAGCACTTCAGATCTCGATTAGTGCCACGACACTCCCTGGTTCGACAGGTGCTCAAAGACTCCCGTCCCCGGCTATGCTACGACACCGTTCCGACTACATGGCACTTCCGCATTGTATAGCATCTTCCTCGCAATTAATCAGGTCGTGTCCTACTCATTCCGGTATTACCGGGTTCCAGGTAGTCAAACGCTTATATGATAGGACCCGAATAAAGAATAAGAGAAGATATGAATGTACCCTCAGACTGCTCAGAGTACCTGGGCTGTACTCCCGTATCCGATTAATTCTCAGAGTACCTACGTACTCCCAGATCCGGAAAATAAGTCCCCGTAGTGCCTACGTACCTCAGAATCGATCAGTTCCATAAGACTATGGGTACTCCCCGCATCCGATAAGTCCCGTATCCAATAAGTTCTCCCCGCCCCAGCCCGACAGTCCCGAAAATCGGCGGTACTCTCAGATTCAATAAGTTCGATTGATTAAGTCCTCGCTCGATGAAGTTCGTAGTACCTACGGGTACTCCTATATCCGAAGAAGTCTCTGGTCCTCAGATTCGACAAGTCCTCGTAGTACCTAAGGTACTCAGATTCGAATAAGTTATGTTTCGATTAAGTCCCGTCTCTCGATGAAGTTCTCAGAGTACCTACGGCACTCAGATTCCGAATAAGTTCCGCCCCAGATCCGAATAAGTCCCGTAGTACCTAAGGGTACTCTTTGTATCCGACAAGTTCCCTCGCTTCGACACTGCCTTCCGGATGAAGTTCTCGTAGTACCTACGTACTCCCTTATCTCGAATAAGTTCTGCCTCAGATCCGAATATCCCGTAGCACTTGGCGGGCAATTTCAGATCTCGAATAAGTTCCGCTTTCGAATAAGTCCTGTCTCTCATTTAGTTTTGTATCACCAATGTGGTGTCTGTGATCCCACAAGTTCTTCAATTAAGTCCCTCGTCTCGCTTAAGTTCTCAGAGTACCCACGGCACACTCGAATCCGATTAAGTTCTGTAGTACCCCTGCAATTCTATCTTGATTAAGATCCGTAGCACCTACGTACTCCCGTATCCGACTAAGTACAAACTCAGTACCCACGAAAGTACTCCGTGATAAGCAATATAAGTACAAGCTCAGAGGTACCTATGAGTACTCTCGTATCCGCACGACAAGTATAAATCCGCTGGTATCACCGGCACCTTCAGATAATGAATCTAGTACCCACAAAATTTTTGTACCGTATCAAGTCATATAAGATCCGTAAGACAAGGGCATGTCTGCACACGTATAAGATCCGTAAAGCATGCTACACGTTCAGAATACCGTGAGGCAAGATCCGTAAGACAAGTACATGTTCCGTGAATACCGCAAAATAAGATCCGTAAGACAAGAATAAGCTCGCAATACCAAGACATCGTTCCGTAATCTCTCGTGGATACCTACTGGGACTCGAACAAGTATAAACTCCGTAGTTTAAGAATAAGTTGTAAATTCTACTGGAGTCCCGAATGGAAATAAGCTCGCTAAGTCCTCGAATAAGAAGAAGCTCTGTGAATCCTTGGCTGTGAGTCCCGAATGAACATATCGCCTCGTTATAAGTAAGTTCAAGATAAGAAGTAACTCAGAACTCCTGCCAGAGATCCTAATAAGTATAGTCCAAGAAAATTTGCGGGTACCCGCATTCCAGAAAACAAGTATAAGTCCAAAGAGTACCTAAGGGTACTCTTACTCCAGAAATAAGTATATGTATCTCGTTATGATCCAGACCTATTATGCACCAATGTCCATACCTCGACATGTATCCGCATAAGTCCGATTGTTCCGACTTATAGTACCTACGGTACCTCCGAATAAGTGTAAACTCCGTAGTATAAGTATAAGCCCTATGGAATAAGCATAAGTCCCAGAACTCATACGGAGGTCCGAACAGATATAAGTACCAATACGTGTATAAGGACCTCGAATAAGCATAAGCTCAGAATTCCTACTGAGATCCAGTAAGTATAAGATCAGAATGTGATAAGTATAAGTCTGAATAAGCACAAGTCTCGTATAAGCCTAAGTACTGTATAAGTTCATTATGTGAATGCTCGAATATTCTGATACCTGTTACTGTTATCCGTATGTATGTTTCCTCAGATAAGAAATGTTTCACAAGTCGCAAAGCTAGCACGGTTTTAATCCGTGCAGTAATGTGGAGAAGACATTCAAGACTTCCGCATACCGCCGGGCCAACACACCAGAAGGGTTCACTACATGGTTCCCCCAGGTTTCGATTTGTAATGTAAAAGTTCGCTTTTTGTATATGTAAATGGGGACCCAGCTTATATGTGTCTAGATTTTGATGGACACCACTCCCAAGTGGTAAAGTTCTTTGATATGATTTGAATTATTATAAGTCATGGGCCATACCCACAGTACCCGCCTGGGCTTTAAAAAAAAAAAAAATCGTAAAGAGTCCTACCCGAAGTCTCGCCTGAAACCGGCTCGATCCGCCTAACTCCGCCTGGGCCGGATTCGGCGTGACAACACTTTTAAGCCCAACCTCAACCCTACCCACTCACTACACACCAGCACTCAGGAACCATGAGAATTTCTCATATGGAGGAGGAGCACAACAAGTTCAAAGACCTTGACAAAATTTACAGCAATATCATGCCTCACTTGGGTTTTAATAACAACAGCAACAACAATAAGCAGGACATAGAGCAGAAAATCAAGGGCAGAGGAGATCTAATTCCTTTAAGGACTAGATGCTTGCTTTCATAGGGGAAAATAAGAGGCTGCTAAACATACATGAGCATAAGTTTGTCGAAGCAGTAGCATTCTGTGCAAACAATAACCATGTTTCGTGATCAATACCAATGCCTTCTTTGAAGAACTGAGACTCAAGTGTATAGTCGACCATCCATGCAAAATCATTCCAAGGATTCATTCCCAAGTGACACAAATAAGAATCCGAAGGATTGCATGGCATTAACTCCAAGAAGTGGCAAAGAACTGGAAGAGAGAAGAAATGAGAAGAAGGAAACTGAGGAAGAGAAACATACTGAAATTGGAGAAGAATTGAAGCAGTAAAGTCTAAGTCGCTTAAAGAAGATAAGAAAATGCAGCAAAGAGCAAAGAAGTTGAAAAGGAAATCTAAAAAGAAGGAAGAGGTTAAAGCTTACAACTTCAAGTTCCATTCCCCGTAGGTCAGAAGGCAAAGCTTGAAGAGATTCTGTATTCTTGAACATGTTCAAGAAGATGTAGATCAATATCCCTTTTCGAGGTATCGACTTCCAAAACGCCTTACTATGAAAAATTCAAGAAGGATATATTAAGTAGAAAGAAAAGAATTGTCAAGAAGGGGTAGTGATTCGACAAAGAACCCGCATTGCGCTTATTCAAGTCTTTACCAGAGAAAATGTAGGATCCAGGCAACTTCACCATACCTTGCAAAATTGGGAATTCTGATATGGGAAAAGCATTATGCCATTCTAGAGCTAGCATTAACTTGATGCCCTTATTTGTGGTTCAAAGA
Organism: Tetrastigma voinierianum; assembly: GCA_016808115.1. Classification (NCBI taxonomy): domain Eukaryota; kingdom Viridiplantae; phylum Streptophyta; class Magnoliopsida; order Vitales; family Vitaceae; genus Tetrastigma; species Tetrastigma voinierianum. Next base: position 155,181 of record JAEQBH010002945.1, on the reverse strand, counting down.
CTCGGTTTTGGGAAGCTCACTCCCACAACCATGACCCTATAGATGGTAGACAGAACTTTGGCTAAACATGAGGGCATTCTTGAAGATGTGCTGATCAAAGTGGGAAAATTTATTTTTCCAGTAGACTTTGTAGTTACTGATATAAAAGAAGACAAACAAGTCCCACTGCTATTAGGAAGGCCTTTTTTAGCAACAGAAGCAGCTTTGATAGATGTAAAAAAAGGAGAACTGACTCTTAGGGTTGGAAATGAGGCAGTGCATTTCAATGTCAATCATAGTTTGAAACAGTAAGAACTTATTAATGCTAAATGTGAGATCAGAAACAAAATTCTACCGCCTGAATCCATAAAAATGATTGTAATTTTTAGAGTTCAATGAATGAGAATGAGATGAATTTCCAATATCTTGAGCATCTTGAAGTTGAATTTCTAAACTCCAATTTTAAATTAAAAGAGACAATACTCAGTGTTGAAGAAAGTAGTACAGAAAAATCTAGAGGTTATGAAAAGAAAGATATTGAAGTAAACACAATCTTAGAGGGTTTGATCCTAAAAGAATTTCCAGAACATTTGAAGTATGCTTTTGTTTCAACCAAAGAAAGTAAAGCTAGTCATCATTTTAGCTGGATTGACTGAGCTTAAAGAGCAAAAACTGTTGGAGATTCTCATAAAATACAAGAAAGCAATAGCTTAGTCTATAAATGATCTAAAAGAATTAGTCCTTCTATCTGTATGCACAAGATCCTTTTAGAGGAGAATGCTAAAACCTCTATAGAACATCAAAGAAGGTTGAATGCAATAATGAAAGAAGTAGTCAGAAAAGAAGTACTGAATGGTCAAATGTCGCTTCCCATATATGTAACTTACAAATTTTGGGGTGAGAGCCTAGTTCATGTGGTTCTAAGGGTGGATTCATTGTAATCGTAAATGAAGAATGAATTGATTCTACAAGAACCGGTGACAGATGGAGAGTGTATAGACTATAGAAAACTAAACATCATAATGTAAAGACCATTATCTCACCCTTCATCGACCAAATGCTAGACAGTTAGCAAGACACTCCATTATTGTTTTCATGGATATTCTCGGTTATAACTGTGACATATAAATTTCAGAGGATCAGGAGAAAAACTACATTTACATGTCCTTATGACATCGTTTAGAATGATGCTCAATATGTAATGCTCCTGCCACATTTCAAAAGTGTATGATGTCTATGTTTTTTGATTTGGTGGAGGAGGCTATGGAAATCTTTATGGATGACTTCTCAATTTATGGATCCAATTTTGAGAATTGTTTGAAAAATTTGGAAACAGTACTTCAGAGGTGTCAAGACAAGAATCTAGCTTTAAATTGGGGAAAATGCCATTTCATGGTAACAAAAGGTATTGTCTTGGGACACAAAATTTCTGCAGCTGGATTGGAAGGAGACCAAGCAAAAGCTGCTATCATAAAAACTCTCTTTCCATCTACAATAGTCAAGGGGATAAGAAGTTTCTTAGGACATGTTGGTTTTTACAGAAGATTCATAAAGGACTTCTCAAAAATCTCTAGACCATTATGTAGATTGCTAGAGAAAGATGCAAAATTTGATTTTGATGAATTATGCAAAGCTGCATTTGATGAAATTAAATCTAAATTAGTTACAGCACCCATCATGGTGATACCTAACTGGAACGATGATTTTGAAATTATGTGTGATGCTAGTGATTTTGCAATGGGAGTTGGGACAGAGAATTGAAAAGATATTCATGGCCATATACTATGCTAACAAAACCTTCAATGAGGCATAAGAGAACTACTCTACCATAGAAAATGAGATGCTGGCAATGGTGTATGCTTGTGAAAAATTTAGGCCTTACATATTAGGGTCCCATGTTATGATACACACTAATCATGTTGCAATTAGATATCTGATGGCAAAGAAAGATGCCAAACCAAGACTGATCAGATGGGTATTATTACTGCAAGAGTTTGATCTGAAGATCAAAGATAAGAAGGGTAGTGATAATATGATAGCTGATCACTTGTCTAGATTGGAAATGATTGTTGAAAAGGGAAAGGAAGTGAAATAGTAGAAAATTTTCCTGATGAGCAGTTGTTTTTGTTATCAGTCTAAACACCCTGGTATGCTGATATTGTGAATTACTTAGCTTGTGGAGTTGTGCTTCCTAAGTTTAGCTACCAACATAGAAGAAAATTGAGAACTGATAGCAGATTTTATATTTAGGACGACCCACTACTTTTTAGAAGAGGAGTAGATATGATCATAAGGAGATGTGTTCTAGAAATAGAACAAGGTGGTATTATGCCTACTCTATTCAAAGACTGTTTTGAATGGGTAAAACATTGTGATAATTGTCAGAGAATGGGCAATATAAGCAGAAGAAATGAAATGCCCCTGCAAGGAATACTGGTGGTGCAAATTTTTGATGTATGGGGGATAGACTTCATGGGACCTTTCTCATCATCATTTGGAAATCTATACATTCTCCTAGCTATGGATTTTGTATCCAAATGGGTGGAAGCAATTGCTTGTCTCATAAATGATGCCAGCACAGTGGTTGGGTTTATACAAAGAAATATTTTGAGCAAATTGAAAAATTCGTAACACCACATATGATGAGGGAATCCATTTTGAAAATAAAGTTTTTGCAAAAACTCATGAATAGATATGGAATCAAACATATAATGGATTATTTATCACCTCACTAAATGGGCAACTCGACATTAATAGGGAGATAAAGAAAATTCTAGAGAAAACTGTGAATATAAGAAGAAAATACTAGTCTATAAAGCTAGATGATGCATTGTGGGCTTATAGAATTGCTTACAAAACTCCCATTAGAATGTTCCCATACAGAATAGTATTTGGAAAACCTTGTCATCTCCCTTTGGAACTATAATACAAGGCTATGTGGGCCATCAAGAAATTGAATTATGACTTCCAAGCTACAAAAGAAGAAAGATTACTCTAATTGAATGAACTAGAAGAGTTGAAGAATGAAGCTTATGATAATGCTAGAATCTACAAAGATAAGACAAAGAAGTGGCATGATCAAAGGATTTTGAGAAAGAATTCCAAAAGGTGGGAACAAGTCCTATTATATACCCTAGCTTAAGCTTGCTTCCAAGAAAACTAAGGTCAAGATGGGGTGGTCCTTAAGCACAATAGTCGCAGTACAATCTTTGTAGTAGTAACACCTAAAACTTACTGATGAATTTAAAGTGGTCGTCGGGATTGAAGCATTACCTCGAGGGAACATAAACGTAAAAGTGAACCGACCAAAGAGATGGAAGAATTTTTGAACTCAAGACATTCTCAAAGAATGTCTAGCTGTGAGACATTAAACTAAGCAGCTTCTTGGGATGCAACCCAAGCAAATTTTAATTTTCATAGCTAATTTGGTTTGATTAAATTTGGTACAATTAAGTTTAGTTTTTGCTGATTTTTAGATGTTGAAGCCGAATTAGAAATGGGTGTTAGGAAGCACACGTTTAAACTCGAAATATGCGTAAATTACAAGGGGGGAGTATTTCTATTTCCCCACTTTGTCTTGATAATGCATAATTGAAGTTCGGGAATGTGATTTATTTAGAGCGTAAAATGAATAGTAGCTTTTATTGTTCTCACTTTTTTTTTAGATATTTCTTAATATCATTTGTGAATTATAATGGAGCGAAGACAATGAAATGTGATTTTTCATACTGAATTGAGGTTCTGGGATGATGATGTTTTCACAAGTATGTTCCGATCGGGTATGTGTGTATACTTTGCAAATGAAGGTGGCTTGATTTAAAATGTAATTGCAATTTTGGGAAAATTTCGTTCAATGTCGCGATGTTTTCCTCTCACATGACATTATTTCCAAACTTGGTTGTAACATTGTTTCTTTATGTCGCGACAAACTGATTCAGCCTTTTGAAAGTCCCAGGAAAGTCTGTCACGAAACAATTTATCTATGTAGCGACAGAATTGTAAATAACCTATGTTTCTGGAATAGAAAAACATTTTTGCGACAATATTTTGGTATGTCACGACATATGTTTACTTAAGCATCAAATTTTTGTGCCACGACATACTTTCTTATGTGTCACGATGTAGTCGACTTTAGATTAAGATATTTTAAGGAAATTTTTTGTCACGACAATATTTCTCATTGTCGCGACATAAGTAAACTTGAACATCACATTTGATGTCGCGACAATTTTTCATCTGTCGCAACAAAGGACTGACATTGTTTTAATTAATTTCAAAATATGTCGCAATCAGCATCTACCCTATGTCGCGATATAAATTAAAAAGTATCAACCCTAGGCTAGTTCTTGTCACGACAATTAATAAAGGTACAACCAATAGTGAGCCTATAAATAGATCATGTTTGAAACCTGAAAAGCCACTTGCCTCATTAAACCATCAAACCATTCACTCTCCTTTACCCCAAATCTCTTCCCCTCCTTTCGAAAAACCCCAGGATCCCTGCAGCCCAGATGACAATGTCCGAAATACCAACCCGTTCCAACCTAAACGAAATCATGGAAGAGTATACAAGAGAGGGGAGGAGAAACAATTCATGCGACCTGCCGTAAAACAGTGGTAAGAAGAAGAAAGAGTCAAGTAAGAGCAGAGCTTGACTAGCCAAGGAAGAATCCAAGAAAGAAAGAGAGGAGTCACAGCGAGAGCATGCGTTGGAGAAAAGCAAGCGATCGGGGTCTCGTGAGCATGCTTATGTCGCTTAGAGGGATAAATTGCAGAAAAAAGACTTCATAGGAGAAAGAGGCTTTAACAAGTTGATTTCTCCCTTCTAAGAAATCATTAAGAGCAAGGGATGACATTTATTCTATGAGCATAATGCTCCTGGGTTCATAGATGTGGTGAAGGAGTTCTATGCTAACATGGTAGGAATGAAAGATAAAACAATCTATGTTAGAGGGAAATGGATATCCTTTAGCAAGGAGCAGATAGGTTTGAAAGAGAGGAAGAATAGGTCGAAATTCAAGAAACTGGTGAAGGAACCCAACTTCCAAGAGATTGTAGACTTGCTGACATATGGCAAAGGAAAGTGGAACACCACCAAGAAAAACCTACACGAGTCCATAGCAAGAGGAGCATTAGCTGAATAAGCAAAGGTTTGGCCTCTATTTCCATGCTCAAGAATGCTGTCACTAAGCACTTAAGTACCGTTAGGGAAAATGAGGCGTTGATGCTGTAAGACCAAGGGTTATAAACTGTGGCTCCGAAAAATCATAGAAAACTTAATTTTGAGTTATTACAAAGGAGGGTACAAGGGACTAGTACCTCACCCAGCATTGATCACTAGACTTTGCATCCTGGTGTGTGGAAGGAGACTGGGAGGAAGAAGAAAACTGCCCCAGGACTTCACCTTTAGCACTAAAAGGAATCACCAAGGGGCCTAAAAACAGAGGCAGGGAAAGATAGGCAAAAGTTGCAAGAGAGGGGCAAGAGAACATTGAAATTAATCAAATGCAACTTGAAAGTGAAGCTTCAAAGCAACAACAGAGGCAGAGAAGTGTGAGCCGAATTCTAACCCTCTCCCCTTATGTGAGACAAGCTCATCAGAAGCAAGTTAGAAGCTCAAAGTATCAAAGCACCAATGCTGAATTAATTGAAATGTTAAGGGCAATGAGGCAAGAGATGCAGGAGAGGGACAACCAGCTGAAAATCCAACTTCAACAACTCAAAGATGAATGGCGTGGATGATAAGTTTAAAAGAATAGACTTAACTGGATGGGCGACTTGGGATCGAGATGAAGAATGGAAGAGCGATGGGAAATAAGAGGAGCAGAACTAAGTGAAGAGCCCACAAGAGAAGATGCCTTCATCTTATATCAGTCGAGGGATAATAATGAGCTAATAAAATCATGAAGAAAGAGAGGATGTCGCTGAAGAACCCGCTATGCATAAGTGCATGCTTTCGGTATTTGTACAAGGAACATCAAAAGGAAATAAGACTTCTGATAGAGAAAAGAGATAAGGAATTGGAGGGCGCCCTAAACTATAGGGAAAAGTGTTGGAATGAAAGCTTGGATATGATCAACAACAACCTGATAAAAATGTACTCTGCCTAGGGTGAGTTTGAGGGAATTGATGAGTAAAAAACTCATTGAATTTTTAGTCTATTTTTATGATTTTTATTACACTGTAATTGCTTGTTTATGTAGAAATATGTACTATTTACCAAATTTATATTTTGCAGAAATTTATAGCATAAATGAAAATTCCAAAGAAGGATTAGAAGTGAAAGTACCAACGGGCCAAGGTGAGGTCGCGACAGAATGGTCGTGACCGTAAGTCATACTATACCGAACAAAGCTATCGCGGACAAAAAGAGTAAGTTGGGCCGGTGACGTAAAAAGGGGCTTCAAGGAAGGATTTCTGCGTTGGCGATAACCGGCCAAGACAACTCGTGGCAATAGATAATCGAGGTCGCAACTATGAAACGGGCCGATGACTAAACTTACAAGGTCTCTACTAGGCAATTATGTCATGGCAAAAATATAAGCTGAGACTCCAATCAAGGTCGCGACTCAGGTGTTTTGTCACAACTACACGGCTAAATCGGGACAAGAGCATAGTAAGAAGAGCACCGGGCCATGTCGGACCGCTTTCGAGGTTGCTACATGTAAAAGAAGGCATTGTCAGAAGTAAAGGTAAATTGATGTTGCAAACAAAATGTAAGTCGAGGACACCAATCTGAGGTCGCAACCAGAATTCATCGCGATTATTAAAAATGAGCTGAATTGGGGCTTAAAACATGTCATGTAATTAAGTTTAAGCCACCGCGACAAAAACAAATTAAGAAGGGTCATCACTAGTCGCGACACACTTTCTAGGTCACGAATTTAAAAGAAGCCGACCGAGAGGAAACTCACAGACTAAGAATGAGGTTGTGAAAGGATGGGGGAGAAATGATGTCGCGACATGATTTTAAGGTCGCGAGATAGATTTTAGCAAGGAAGAAGAAAGAAAATGAAGTGTAACCCTAAATCCCATGTCGCGACGAGGAGCCGTGAATGGACAAACAATTTTATTAGCAACGCATGAAAGGGAGCCCGTGACTAAGTCGGTGGGCAGCCAAAGAAATGGTGTCAGCGACATGCTTACGAGGTCGTGACGCGGTGTAGTAAGCCAGCGGCGGTCGCGACATGGGCGAGGTCGCGACACGAAGATTTATTGAGGGTTAGAAGCGTGGGTGCCAACAAAGATCAAGCATAGTTGGCTTAGCCGAAATGATATGCGACATGAGGTGAGGAATCGCGACATATATTTTAACAAAGGGAAGAAACGATTAGTTGAGACAAATAGAAAAGTGAATGACTGGGGCGAAATGAGGTTCGCGACTAGATAGGAAGAAGAATGGTAACGACATACTTTTGAGGTGGCGGCAGGAATTGCGATTAAAGAAACTACTTAGTTTGCGACTGTCTCGCGTCGCTGCGAGAAACAACGGAGACCGCAAATTTGAGTCGCGACTATGAAGGCTCAGAACTGCGTGAATGATGTCGCTGACACGAAGAAGAAGAGCATGACTAAGGAGGTAAAGAGGTTGACAATAGAAATGATGTGGCGACATCAGTTCAGAATTTCAGCGACAATGCGATAAGTGAAGGCAGTAGCGACATGAATTAGTATGACATCGAAGATACGGAAACAAGAAAGGGGTCGCAACGAGGAGTTCTCAGCTCTTGACAACTAACATGGGTCAAAACAAAGAATTCGTATCGACCACTAATAAAAATGTGGCGAAGAAATAAGTTGCGACGGAAACATCGGAGTCGGCGCAAACGAGTGCGAAACGAAGTGAAGAGCGTTGTGACGTTTCACTGGGGATTCGCGGCGGACTTGTGAGCGGACCGGGGATTTTCATGTTGCGACCGCGGATTTCTCGGTCGCGACCTAAATATGGCGGGGCCATTTATTTTAGGAAATCCACAAGACTTGAATCTGAACCCGAATTGAAAGTTATAAATAAGGCGTACATAGTTTTAAGTAAAGAAGACTTCTTTTGAAACCACAGTGTCTAGGAGAGGATGAAGGAGGATTCATTGTATATTTTAGAATGTTTTTTCTTTTCTTTTATTTTCTTTTGTTTTAAGTTTGAACTATTAATGCAATTTAGAATGTAGAAATTTGGATTTAATTTTCATTTTCTTTTCCAATTACGACTGGAATCAATGAAGTTGGGTGGTTTTCAAAGACTTGATTCTGATGAGTGGAATTATAGTTACAGTGGATGTTCTTGGAGTGATACTCCATTATCGATTGTGATTACGTAATACGGAAGCACGGCACCAATGGAATGGACTTGCTGATGAGATTCTAGATGCTACATGAGTGGAAGGAATTTCTTGAAATTTGGATTTTGATTTATTTGATTGATGTTGTTTGTGAATTGAGTTGTTCCTAATGGTAGTACGAAATACCATCTCAAGGATTGTTTCTTACTCTGATTTCCATGAAGCCCTCTAAGTGACACAGAGATGGAGATTCCTGAGAGCTTGGAACATTTAACTTGTGGGTATGTTAGACTATCATTGAAGAACTAAGAACTCGAAGTTCATTTAGAGTGAATTTCTATTCATATATTTGAGTTGAAGGAATTATTTATCAAATTAACTCATCGAAATTCTGCTCTCTTTGTTAAGGATAGATTTAGATCTTGTGTTAAATGAGATATAATCAAGGAGAAGGAAAATCCATAAGATCTAAGGATGAGTCATCAACCATTTTTGTAGAAGTTTGCAATGACCAGGACTTGGGATACGAGAAACACAGTAGTCTTGAAATAGGTATAGAAAGTATTAGAAAGAAAAATCTTGAGATCTTATAAAAGAGTGTTTTGAGATCTGAAGTAAAGCGATTATATCATTTTTCTATTTAGAAGAAAGAAGGACATCCCAGTGAGTAGAATAATGGGAGAAATCCAGTTGCATTAATAGAGCATCTTTGACAAATCGAGGATCAATCGGGGATGAGAAGAATCAATGAATTAAAAATTTAAAAATTATTTGTTCCTGGCAATTTCATCCTCGGTATTCATTTCTAGTAGAGATCGATTTAGTCGATTTATTTGTTAGTTCAATTCAAATTTTATTTTAATTGAATGAATGTCACTATAGAATTATCTTTGTCTTTTAAATTCAGTTTTTCATAGCCAAGTGAAGGAGGGTTGAATAATAATGGATCTTGAGTAGTTAGGGTAGTTGAGTTTCGACATTCTTGTGATCTTTGTGGGAATGATATCACGGACTTACATCGATTTTTTCACTTTACTGAGCTATGCACTTGTAATTGTCATAGACTAAGCCATTGTCCAATTCAGGAACATAATCAGTTTTATTAATTTTCAACCAGACCTCTATTCAATTTTGACATAGGTGCATGAAAGTGTAAGGCTCTGTATAAGTGTGAAATTGAGTGGTTTGATGTATTTTCACGAACAAGCAGGAACACTGAACTGAATTGGCGAGAGACAAAATGATCTTATCAAGCGGAAATTGGCCTTAGCTTAAGCGGGTGGTTTGTACTCAGCCAGGGAAAAAGAAAAGGAAAGGCAGGTGAATCCATACGACCCGCAGGTAGAAGTTCAAGTTTTGACCTTTTGTAGCTGGTTACTAGTTTGAACCATTGAATCTGCATTCCTCCCATAGGCATGAAAGAAGAAGAAAATAGCTCACTCTGTTCTTCCTTCCCATCTTCCCTCTCTGTACCTAATCTCTAATACTTGAAAATTTTAATAAAAAAATCCCTTTCAGAGTGATGTTAGTTTCATTTTCGCAGTATTTCACTTTGTCTATGTGATTTTGTATTTTTCTTTTTCTTTTCCTTTAAATAATTTGAAGAGTTCTAGTGACTTTGAGTGGAATATGTTTGTTAAATAATGGAGAGACAGTTTTACAGGGTTGAAACATGGGTGTTGTGCATTGTTTAGTAGAGATTGAATAGGCCCATGGATTGAAATGTTGTGTGCTAGCTACAATTTTGGATTGAATGGTGAATTTAGAATGAGTGTTAACTTATGAAAATAGCATAGCAACATCAAGGGAACAACCGAAAGGAATTTGGATAAGATGAATTAAGGGTGGGAATAAGTGAAGAGAAGAGGAAGTTGTAGGTTATTGATAAATATGTTGAAGACTTGAAGAATAAGGAAGATTGTAACAAATTGATGGAACAAATAAGACTTGTAATTATGTTTTGTAAGCGATTTATGATGATTATGAATCTAAGTCAACATTGCACATGGTGTCTTTGAAATAAATTGTGCTAAAGATTCGAGGACATCTTTTGGGTATGCGGTTAATCTCAAATGTCCTAGAACTTGTTGGGTGTTAGTCAAGTAGAAATCCTAGCCTCATCACTAACGAAATGATATAGGTCATTCTTGGGAAGTTTGAGGCTTTCAAGTCTAGCACTTATAATATGCATAAAAACATACACATTAGTTCATAATTGAGCAGATAGCCAGAATTTCATCATCCAACTAACCAAATGAAAACTAATTCTCTCCCTTGAATGTAATCCATAGTAAAAACCCGATTTGCGGATTACATGACAAATACAACAAGGATAGAAGAAGGGGGCTGAGAATTGGGGAGACTATTGTTTCAAAATTACTGAAAAGAGGAATACAAGAAGGTTGAGCAGAGAAAAATCAGTGATATGAAAAAAATGAAAAGAAAGAGGAAAAGAAGATGTGTAAAGAAAAATGTCAAGGTGGAATAAGTTTGGTCTTGTAGCCTTCCCCCCTGGAACAATTACGTCCTTAGGGGTGTTCAACATCTAGTACCCTAATGCCAACTGGTATGGGAGTTACTGACTCAAAGTTCATAAAGGGTGGTAGAAAGCTTAAAAAGACAAAACATTACATTATTCCTAAAACCTTGATGGAAAATAAAAAGTGAAAAAGCTTCAAAGATAAGGATGAAAGTTTACAGTTTGAAGGTAGTCAAGAAAAATACCACCACAGAAAATATGCAGAAGGATGCACCAAACCAAATGGTAGGTTAAAGAGGTGACATGAATGGAAAAATTCAAGAATGCATATGAAGGCAAGTATGTCAAGTCGTAAGTGAAATCTGGGTAAAAATTGAGCCTAAATTGTCTTATTATCTACCCAATTACCTAAGCTTCACATTTTAAGCCTAAAAGACCTAATCGATTATGAAGTTGGTATATGCTTACATGAATTGAGATTAATATGAAAAAAAAGCATATGAGACTTTAAAGATTAAAGGAGAAGTTTTCTATCTGAGTAATCTCTCAGAAGATTAATAACTAATCACAGGAAAAAGGAGATAGAACCATCACACACACTCCTGAGCCAGGGTGGAATAATTGGATTGTTTACCTGATAGAAGTGACTTTGATTTATTTTAGTGAACTTAATTAAAATCTTCGATTCTAGGTGGAAACATATTTAGAAATAATTTTACAACTAACCTATGATCTTGCCAATTGTGGATTCTACCATAAAAATGTCCTTAAAAATTAAAGCTAATTGTTTGAGGACGAACAAAATTCTACTAACAGCAGGAGACAGCGAAAAACTTTAAGTTGGGAGTGGTAGTGCAAACATATTTACAATCCATTTTTTACGGCATCATTATAGAAGTTTATGATTCATTTTAATGCTTGAATTATAGAATATTCACCAACTTTTGTTTGCGGGTATTATACGCCAAAAATAGAAATTCAGCCAAACCGAAAAAATTGGCGAGGCGGCATTCTACAGCCGCGACATAGTGTCGAATATGCGTGACGAATTCCAATATAACAGTGAAGGATGACGCATGAGGATCAAGTTGGCCTTGAGCCCGGCGAAAGGCTATGCGACCGCAATTTGATATAGACTAACTAATTTTTGTCACAACAATGGATTTTTATGTCGCGAGATAGCTGGAGAAGTTCACAAAGAAGAATGTCACGATATTCCAAACTATGTCGCGACATTTTGAATCTTTGTCATGACAGAAAGAAATTAAGATATCAGATGAACTGCAGTCGCGTGAACAACTTCTATGTGATAGAAATAAGCGAGAATAATGAAATAAGTCAAAATTAAAGTGTCGCGACAAAAGAAGTTTCTATGTTAAACGAGACATTCCAACATATGTCGAAGCAAAGGCAAATTTTATATCATATGAGAAGAAAACTATGTCGCGACACAAAATTGAGCGAGAATGGGGAGATAAGAGAAGGGCTTTGTCATGACGAGCAATTTTATGTCGCTGACGAAACCTGACTATGAGGTGAGGTGAATTTTGTCACGACGTAGACAAATATTGTTGTGACAAAAGTTGAGAAAATTACAAAAAGAATGTTGCGACACAGAAACTCATGTTGCGACAAAATAAAGCGAAGCGAAAATCTATCACGGCGAAGATTATGTCGCGATAATAAAAGTTGTTGAGTAAAGTTTCATGTCATGACGAAGAAGATTTCTATCATGACGAAAATAGAAGAGAAGTGAGAGGAGCGAATGAGTTGGTGGCGACAAGCGGATTCAGCATTGCAACAAAGTTGAAGAGCTTGAGGGAGAATTTACGTGGCGACCTAAAGCGGACAACATCAGAGAACTATGTCGCGACAAAGGGGTGGTATATCACGACGAGATCAAAGAAGATAACATGAAAGTATGCCATGACAGAGTACAGGGTATGACAAGGTGGGCAACAAAATAAGAACCGTGGCACTAGCAATGACCTTTTCGCTGTCGCTACAAGCGACCATTTGGGCCGAAATTTTGGGATCCATAATTTATTTATGAAGTGACCCAGTCATTTCAAATCTATAAATATGGAGCACATCAGGGCCTTTGTCTTGCGTCTATACGCAAGTCAGGGACTTCTTGGTAGCTGAAGACTCTTTGTATATTATTTTTCTTTTATTTTTATCTTTTATTTCCTTTTTAATAGATCTTGTTTTAGCGTAGTTTTTCGTTAGTTTTCTATTTAATTTCTAGAGTTGAGTAATGAACTGATGTGCACCTTTGAGCTGGAATCTATTGTAAAATTTCTCTTTCACTATTGTTATGCTTGAAATGGGTTTTTGGAAAATTCTGGAGTTTATTTATTTCAATTCGTTTACAATTTTAGTAAATTTTCCTTATCATTTAGTCACTAATATGTGTGAACCAGTTTTGGAAGATTGAGCTCCCTCTGAGAATGGGTTGATGGTGATTGTTGTACTACGCACAAGTGGAAGGCATGTAGCTAGAAATCTTGAGATTTATTTACTAAGTGGTATTATTCTGAATTTAACTATTTCGAAGTACTGGCGTTAATAGTGTACCCAAAAAATAAGTATATCTTACTCTGAGTTTCGGGGAGGCCTACGTGACACGAGAGATGGAGAATCCCGAGTGCGAACTTAATTCCTTGTGGTATGGTAGACTAATACTTTGGAATTAATGAACTCTAAAAGATTTCTCAGATAGATCACTAACTTATCCATTTTATGCGGATAGTTGGATGAATTATCAGTTTAATTGCTAAGAGGTTTCTCCTCTTTCTAATAAAATGATTCTGATCATGTGTTAGCATAGATCTAATCAAGGAGATGGAGAATTTCATTAGCATTGAAGGATGAGGTGCCATTTAAATTGAAGAAGGCTTGCAAGATCCTATCTATAAGGGCAAGAATTCTTCATTCCTAAGATTTGGGTGTGAAGTACTGAAAAGGAAAAATACCCAGATCTTGGAAAGAGGATTATATCTTACAAGTAAATGATTAGAACCATGAATAAGAAATGAACATGAATCTCTAATTAGTGAAAGGTATGGATAAGGGAGAAATCCGAACTATACCACATTGCATCTTTGACAAATTAAGCTTTCCAACTAATGGCTTAGCTATGACTCAAAATGATGTAGAAATTGACAATCATTCGTTAGTCTATTTCCCAGTGTGGTCTCACTCAATGAATTCTCAAATCCACTTTCATTAAATTCTTTATATATACTAGTGAAATTATTTTAGTATTACTTTATTTGTTCTCTCATCATTTCAACATTGGAGTTCAAATAGTAAGGATCTTGAGCAGTTAGGGTAGTTAGTCTTTTGATTTGTCATCGATCCTCGTGGGAACAATATGTAGACTCAAAATTTCACTTTTATTACTTGAAAGACCTATGCACTTGCAGTGATTTAGACCAAACACAATTTTCAATGAATCCAGTTTACAAAAAGGAAAAACACATATTTTAATCAAAATCAGTCAACAAGTCTTTGGAAATAGTGCTAATTACTTGGTAAATTTGGTCTATACATATATTATTCAACAAGAAGCCAACAATTTTGAGCTGAAGCCAGCTTTAATCACAATGGTGCAGTAACACCAATTCACTGGGCACCTAGTGAAGACCCTAACGAGCATATGGGAATATTTATGAGGATGGCTAATACAGTCAAGTTGAATGGGGTTAGACCTGAAGTGATCAAGTTGCAACTATTTCCATTTTCATTGAGAAATGTGGCAACAACTTGGTTTGAGTCACTACTTGTTGATCGTTGAACAATTAGGGAAGACTCATGAGGCCTACATGGAGCGTATCTCTTCCTCCTACCCTCACTTCGAATGGAGAGGGAACTATGTTGTTCAAACAAGGAGAGCGTAGACTTCAATTTTGTCCCTCAACACTTACATTTTATCCTATGGATGTCACACTCACCCATCGCTCTCATATATGGCACCGCCGTTTCCCCATTTAACCTGGGCCATTCCGCTGTTCTTGGGCTGGCTTCAGAGTGTGGGTCCATCGAGCGATATGTAGTCTAGCTCAGAGTGTCATTATGGCGATTTTTTATTGGCATCGTGCCATAGGAAGTGGGTCTCCCTCGAGGTTTTAGCGCACTTGAAGCTTATTAGAGTATGTCAAATTCAAAGCACTTGAGCTTGTTTCGATCATATCTCCCTCATCCGAACTTGGAATTGTGCACCATTTTTTTTGGTCTCCTTATTCTTCAGGGAAAATTCTGTCAAAATTTCATAATTTTCCTCAATCGGCTTGACTGGTTGGCATCCAGTTTAATCGGTTAGTTAGGCTAGTTTGTGTGGAGCGCTGATTTTTATGATTTTAGAGCCCAAATCCTATATGGTTTAGGCCCAAAAGCTCCAGATCGACCTTGGGCAATATTGTGGGTCCATTTCTAGCCTCGGTTGCTTCCTTGCAGCCCACCATGAATTCATATGGACTTTAGTGGTGAAGCAAACTAAAAATCAAAAGGTTATACCGCCTGCGGAATGCAAGAGCGTTAATGGGGGTGTGTATCCCATGTTGAGGAGCCGATTCTAGAGCGAAAGTGGTAGGAACAAGGTGGGTTTAGGAGGTCGAGGTAGGTCAGATATAAAGGCTAGAAACGGAAGAAGAAAAGGAGGAGTTTTTCTTTTTTCTCTTTAGCATTTTCTAAGGGGTGGGGTTGTGGGGTGGGGCGGTGGTGGTGATACTTAGTTTCAAGATCTTCTTGGAAAGATTCATTGACTAAGAGGAGACTCGGTTTCACTGGAGGTAGAAAAGAAAGAAGAAAAAATGGGGGGATAGCCGCGAATCCTACAGGTATGAAAGTTATATACTTCTCCCATTTCTTTTATGCTTTCCTTTGGCTCAGTTGCTTGCGCATCGGGCACTTTGCTTTGGCTTGTGCCTGACTTACTGGTCTGGAGTTGGAATTGTACTCAAGGCTTGTTTTGTTGAATTCTTGACTTATGCGAAAGTTTTGACAATTTCAGATCTTTTCTCAATCGGTTGACAAGTTGGAAACCAAACCGCCGGCTCATCAATTTTGTTTGTTTAACAATAGTCAGTACTTTGTTTGTTGTTTATGCTCTGAATCTTGGTCATTCGAGTCTAATTTCACCGCTTGTTTTTTTTTGGATTCCTGAATCTATGAGGAAGGTTATGAAAATCTTTGAGATCTTTTCTCAACCGGATGGTCTGGTTGGGAAACTGAACCGCCGCTCATCAGTCATATCGTCTAACAGTTAGCTTGGGTACTTTTTTGTTTGTGCTCGCTTGGTCATTCGGAAATGGTCTGCACTCTCATTTGTTTTTTTTTGGATTCATGACTCTATGAGGAAGGTTCTGACAATTTTTAATATCTTTTCTCAACCGGATGGGCCAGTTGGGAAACCGAACCAACTTCTAAGCACTGGTTCCTGCCACAACAACGCTTAGTACTTTGTTTGTTTGTGCTCTGACTGGTCATTCAGAGTCGTAATCACTCCTTTTTTTTTTTTTTTTAGATTTCTGACTCTATGAGGAAGGTTATGAAAAGTTTTGAGATATTTTCTCCGTCTGGACCGGGTTGGAAACCGAACCAGCCGGTTCTTGGAGTTATGTTTGCTGGAACAGTAGTTTGGGTACTTTGCTTTGTTTATGTCGGATCTTAGTCATTCGGAGTCGGAATTGCACTCCGTTTGTTTTGTTAGATTGCGACTTCTGTAGGGAGGTTTTGAAATATTTGAAACTATAAACAATCTATACTATGCGTTCAGGAAGCAAACCATCGATTCGTTATGTTTAGTTTTAAATAACGATTTGGTACTTTGCTTTTTGTTTGTGTCAATTCTCACTCATTGAAGTTGGGTACTTACTCGTTTGTTGTTGGATTCCTGACTCTGTGAGGAAGGTTCTAAAAATTTTTGAAAACTTCTCTCAACCGGCTGAACCGGTTGAGAACCCGACCCAGCCGGTTCATTGGGTTAAGTTTTCCGAAACAGCAGCTTGGGTTGTGTATTGAGTTGGATGAGCAGGTTCTTTGATTGATGGCCCCGAATGTAGGTGTGTGATTGCAAGGTGGTCTCTTGTCTCTTGGGGTTGGTTTTGAACTTTGGCATTGCATTTACGAATAGATTATGGGTTTCATTCAGAGAAATTTGTGTTGGGGCGTTTTACGAATGACATGACTTTCTAGAACGATTGGCATTTATATGTAGGCTTTATACTTAGTTGTTGTAGCTAGGTTATCACGGGATTGGTAGCTAATTTCAGTTTGGTTCTAAGATCTGATGGCTGTGCCTTAATTAATAGGTCATGGTCATTCATTTTAATAAATACGGTGGCTTGGTTTGACCTAATTTTATTTTGTCGATGTTTTAGTTGGTTCTCTATCTATTCGAACTCAGGAATCCTTGCACGTTTACTTTGTTAGATTCATACCGCCCATGAGGGAATTTTTTGATAAAGTTTCAAGAATTTTTCTCAATTGTTTGGACTTGTTTTAGAACAGTTCAACCCGATTGTAAGGCAACTCATGACGACCATTTCGCGTGACTGAATCTCTTATCAGTTAGTATTATTTTCTCCAGACACAGCCAGAGTCGCCCTTTAGATGGGGATTCATTTTTAGGTTACCCCATTTAAAAGTGGGGGTAGTGAGCAATGTGGGGATTGAGGTAAGGAGTATGGGTTTTTGGTTTGTGGGATTTTTGGGAATGTGTGTGCTAAAAGCGAAGCCGAACCACCCCACACTCGTTTCGGCCACCGCCTCGCTTCTTTACTGACCATGGGGGATAGAGATATGGTTTTAAAGGCATGATGCATGATGTATTATTTTCCCTACCTATTCCTGCTGCGCATGGCTAGGGATCTGTGGTACGTGCTTGGGTGTTGGTATTTGTATTCATATGCGTACATGGTGTTTGGATTCTGACATTTGTGGTGCATTTGAGCTTGTTGGTGACCTCTTATCACGGCGCTTGGCTAGAATCCGCAGTACACGCAGTGTTTTGATTGGTTGAGTGTTTATGTAAAATCTGGTAGGTTGTGTGATTCGGAGTCAATCTATAGCAGCTTTGGGAGGGGTGGTACGATCTTTGACTATATACTCCACCGCGTACCGATTCACTAGTAGAGCCGGGTTCCGGGCACAGGGTCTTGCCTCATATGAGGGTACCCTTCCCGGGTAAGGTAGCTTTGATCCCCCGGACAGGGAATCTAGTTTTCCATGAGGCAAAAGCTTTTCCATCTTGAGATCATAGGGGTTTTTGTTTGTACTTGGTTTTCCTTTATAAAAACAAGAACAAAGTAAAGTGGCGACTCGAGAAAACCACGTTCCTCCTCGAGACCGAGAATTTTCTAAAACTTCGAAAATCAACATATTTTCTTTTCTGTTTAAGACTCGCTGGGGAGCAGACCAGAATCTGGGTTTCATAAAGAGGATCAAGCTTGAACTTGTGTTAGGTATATTGGAGCACATGGTTCTCTGACGGTGGACTGCAAGTACCTGAATGATTGATGACCACTTACTGGTTGGTATTTGGCATACTTGTGGTTTGTTGTGTATGTTCACTTGTGGGATCTAGCATCTTGCACTGCGGTTGAGTGGTACCCTAACTATATGTTTTTGATGGCATAGATGGTTGGGTGTGTGTGAATTCTATAGTAAGGCTTGCTCTTTCCCACATAATATTTATTTACATGGCTATCCTCTCCCGCTACGTATTTGCGGTTTTTGTATTTATGGCATTGTATCCCGCATTTACGCATCATGGTCTTGATCGACCATTCCTCGTGGAGTAGTACACTATGTTGCGAGTCGGCTGGTGTTGCCTTGACAACTAAAGGGGGATTTTGGGCCAAGGAGTATGGCCGTAAGGGTTACTCTATCGATGTTTGGGAGCATTATGGAGATGACCCGAATATTAGAGCAGGAAGACTTCATCATAGCCACTGACTAGATTCAATGGATCATTATGGCCGGTGTGTCGTATTTATTATCGGTTAGGATCTTGGGTTACACATCTGTTAAGATCACGATCGTTTAACACCAGGACTTGCACTTTTCTCTTTGTTGGCCAGGCCACCTTACTAAGACCATTACCATGTCACAGAATCCTATTCTTTGCGTATGGAGCCACATCATCGGTCGGATTGTTGATGTCACATGTTAGCTCATTCCCTTAGAGGATTTCATTGTGGGATTGCATTACTGGATTGATTTTCGGATTGATAGTCACAGGGACTGAATTACCCCTTTCCTTTTATATGATTGTTGATTGAGACCAACTTGGGTCCCAGAAGCTGGATCAGAATCGAAGAATAGACTTTGTTAAGAGGATCGATTCACCGCCGGAGTTAGTTAAGTAGATATCGGATCGTAGAATATGGACCCTGATGCGCTGATGACGGTTGGTGGGGGTGTGATACCATGGCATCTCGCCGGGATGTCATATTGGGAGCTGGGCCGAGGAGTTGATGGGCATCGAAGCCCGACCATTGCTGGCCGGATCGCACGGCCCCCGCGTGGGTGCCACGTTATACTTTTGACATGTTTGGAGTTATGGTCGGTTAATGTTTATGACGCTATGGCCGGCACGTAGCTTCCGATGGACATGATGCGACAGCGGCCGCATTTTTGGATCTCGCGGCCCGCAAGTGGAGCCCCATTCCTCTTTTGACATGTTTGGAGTTTATGATTGATTATGATCTTTACGTGACACTTTTTATGGCGAACTTGCATTGAAGCGACGGACATGATCGGCAGCTGATCGCCATTTGGATGCTTTCCACTAGACCCGATCGCACGATGTGTTTTGGAATTTCTAATAGCCGAGGTTTGATAACAGTGATGGACTTGTTGCTTTACTAATATTACTCCTTGATACTCTTTTGTTGAGGAGTGTCGAATTTCTATGGACCCACCCTCTTTCTTTTGACAACCATCAATAAGTTTTACATACTTTACATTTTGATTACTTTTTCTAATGATAATAATGACATGAACTCACTGGTATTTTACACACATGTCCTGACATTTTAGCACCCCAGTTACTACCGGCTCACGTAATACATGTATCGATGTTAATGATATGGGAGACGCAGGATGACCATTGGGTAGTGTCAGTCTGGTACGATCTGAGAGGATAGGAAAGAGTTACACTGTTTACGGTAGCCTCGGGTTGATGGATTTTTGGTGGCACGAATCGGCCGAGGAGATTGGGATTGGCTCTTTCTTATCTCAACCGATGAGGGGAGTAGATTGATTGACTGCCAGGTCATCACGGGCCGTATTTTGCATGGCCGTATGAGGACATACCGGGGCCTTGACGTGGCCCATAGTTGACATCGCTGCCGTACTTCAGACCGATTCAAGCGAGAAATTGAGGAGACTACACCCTCGATGGGTTTACTTGGGGTTAGGAGGAGATGAGCTGGCTCGGTGTGAGCCTCTTGTCGTGGATGAGTATCACTGAGAGTGAGTTGAAGCTAGTAATAGTCCTGATTCCCAAAGGATGGCAAGGTTAGAGTTTGTGTTGACTTCGAGATTTGAATGGTAGCCACAAGGATGATTTTCCCCTCACACATCGATATGTTGGTTGTGACACAGCGAGGGCTTTTTACATGTTGTCCTTCATGAATGGGTTTTCTAGTATAATCAGATTTTAATGGCTCCAGGAAGGATGTGGAAGACTAGCTCATCCCGGGTGAGGTGCCTAACTGCTATCGGGTCATGCCATTTGGGTTGAAAAATACGGGAGCCACCTATCAAGAGGCACCGCTACTACTCATTCCATGACATGATGCATAGAATGTTGAGGTATCGTGGATGACATGATAGTGAAGTACCAGGCAAGGTAGTCACTTGCGACCACCGGGGTGTGAGAGGATCGGACAGAGGTGGTTGAGATTGAATCCCAGAGTGCACCCTTTGGGAGAATGCACGGGGAGTACTTCAAATGACTTTTGTTGATGGCTTGCGAGTACATAAGAGAAGCTGATCTCTGAAAAGATCGAGACCATACTTGACGTTGCTCAGAGGTGAAAGAGATCGAGGCTTTTAGGTGAACTATAGTATATCGATAGTTTCATTCTTGATGCGAACATGTGCGAGCCTATGTTTCGTCTTACGAGGAAGAGAACTTCAGCCTGGGTTTGGAATGATGATTGCCCGATTTTAGATTAAGGGAGTGTTTACTTTCTCCCCCGATTTTTAATTGCCTGTCACGTCGGGTGACCCACCCTTATATTTGTCGGTTCGAAGCCAACTTTGGGATGCATGTTAGCTTAGCTCGATGATTTAAAGAAAAAGGCAAACCATTTATTATCTAAAAGTAAAGAGGATCTTTGGAATCACGAAGTGCAAATACATTATGATTGGTACCTCTGTTTAGCTTTGGTTTTGGAGCCACCGAGGGCCAGAACGTATGTGACAGTGTATTCCATGAGGTCTCTCGATTGGATCGGTGAGATATTTGTTTTAACCGGAAACTGTTTTGACTGGCCAGACTCATTAAGATGGTTGGGCCATTGTTGACCGAGTTAGATATTCGGTATGTCACCACCGAACCGATCGGCTATTATTCTGCGAATCGTCGGCTTCTTTGCCGATCTTCAGATGATAGACAATTGGCGATGATTTCCGCGATCGCCAATTTGTTTGATGACCCGACATTCTGGGGATGGCGATTTGTGCTTTGATGGTGCTGCGATTAGTCGAGGGGTTTTGTTATTGGTATCTTATTGATATCTCCGCAGGGTGATAGCATTCCCGGTCAGTTCGGTTAGTATTTTAAGTCATCAACGGTTGTGAATAACGTTGTTGAGTCGCGAGGCATGCATTACCGGGGTTTGGAGATCATGGGGATTCCCACTTGGTTATCTGGGTGGGCCGAGGTAATACGGAGGACTCGAGATGAGAAGAGTCAGGAAACCACCACCATGCTTGCTTAGACCTAATGGTTGCCATATTTGACAAAGATTGAGACTATATACATTTACTTTTTAAGGCGAGGAAGAATCGGATTTGTTGTTGCCAGCCACCTTGGGTTACGTAGTTAAGATTCCCTCACCACGGTGATTGTGCGACCAGCTGGCTGATTGAGACGAGGTCGCCGCTCGCTTACTGTTGTTGATTAGAATGTGAGTCCGGGATGAGCTACCATGAGGCATCATGATATTTTATCGGGTTTATAATGGTGCGAGGCAGTGACAGGATAGGAGAGCATTGAGAACCGGTCGGCCACGGTTGTTATTTGTGAGGATGCCCTTTTTATAGGGGAGATCCTTGATGGCCTATTATTATTATCAATACCGAGATCGGCACGCCTTCTGGTCCAGTGGCTTGAGAGAGGTTCATGCGGCCGGGGTTGGCCAGCCGCGCGTGGGAGGCAGCGTCTTGCCGCAAGATCGTGGGGGCCCGGTTGCCACGGTTGACTATAGAGCCAGTTGTTGCAGGTTATGCTGGGATGTCACAGTGTCGGATACGGGGACTTGATACGCGTGCCGCCGCATCAAGTTTGCATACCTCCACGTCCCTTGGCGGATTTTCAGTATGGGGTGACGATATTATTGGAAGATCTTGCAGATAACCCCCGATGGGCATGAGCCATCTAGTTGCTATTGATTATTTCACGAAGTGGAGTGCGGCGGCTCGCCGCAAATTGCGTATTTAAGTGCATGAAGTTCGTGAATCACATTATCTATGAATCAGATCTATTGATTTATGATAGAATTTTTGCATTTTTATGAGGCGAGGTGAGACATATTGGTTCGGGGGTATGGCATTAGGCATCATAGATCATACGCATATGAGCAGCAACCGGAGTAATAAGAGGCGGAGTTGGTCGCGAATAAGAATATCAGAGGATTTTTGAAAGATGGTTGAAGCTTACGGGATTGGTGGGAGCTCCTTTTTGGCATTGTGAACCTCGTGCATCTTTTGTACCTCTACTGAGATTCACGCCCTTACTCTTACAGTATATCGGCATGGAGAGCTGCGATCTTTGCTACATTGAAGTGAGATGGGATCCTTGAGGAGTGGCATTAGAGCATCATATATCACGGGGCGAGTGGGCTTAGTCTGTTGTGACCCGGCTCAGCTTCCGGTGAGGGTGAAGCGTGAAATCATGTTCAGTATCGGGGAGGAAAATGACCCGTGCGATTTGGAAAGAGAGGGTTAAGCGAGAGGAAATTCGAAGAGGGTGAGCCCTGGTCTTGAAGAGAGTCCGCTTGGGGATTGATCGGCGACCACAGACAAGTTTAAGCTTAGGGATTGAAGAAGGGGCCTTATGTCATCCAGAATCGGCTCGAGAGGGGCTGCTGGATTAACAGGGATATGGATGGAAGTCGTTGAGCAGTCAATGTGGATCAGTTGAAGAGGTTTTAAGCGTGAGATCAGTAAGTTGGATGGTGGCCATCTATTTTGAGTAAGCTATATTCTATTGCACATTACATTGATATATCCTATTGCTAGCCACTTTGATCACAGTTTATTATGGCTATTCTCATTGTTACATACTTTTACGGCCTAGTTTGGGGGAGTTGTATGTGCATTTATTTATTAATTGGATCTACAGGCATTATGAGCATTGTCTGTCATTCTTCATTTTGTTCTTTTCTGCATCATTACTGTTTCTTTTCTTCTCCATTTTGCATCTTCACGCATTTGAGTCTAGTTTCAATCATCTCTATTCGTTTCACTTTTATTTCCTTTTGTGTGATGATGACATGCTCTCATCCCAGAGCTACCGAGGCGGGGTTTGTCACACCGCCGATTCACTTTATGGAGTTTTTGATCGGGATTCTTGGGGTTGAGGACCGTTTGGGATTGGAGGGTTTGAGGTTTTTGAGGATTGGATTATGTTAGCATGGCATTAGATCCTGCATTGGTGGTTCAGCCAGCAGCAAAAAAAAAAAAAAGAAAAAAAAAAGAAAAATTGTGTTTGTTTGGTATTAGTTGTATACTTGGAACCATCAAGGTCATTTGGGTTCGAGAGGTTTATTATTCCTTTTTGAAGGATTAGGTTAGAGCATTATGCAGTCTTTCTCCATGGATCTGAGTAACTGTGAATGAGGTTTGGTTAGCCTACTTCAGGTCTGGATCGTGCCATCCTGCCACTCCGTCTTACGTGACTTGCCAGGCTTGGTTCTATAAGGATGAGTTGTTCGTCTATAGATCTCACACATTGCCGGACTGTATCGGCTGTTCTTGTTTGCTTTGTCTGTCATCATTTGTCTTATCCTTCAATCTTCTGCCTTTATTGATCAGAGTAGGTATTAAACTATGGCGATGTCGTAATTACACTTCACTTGTCTTTTAACTGTTATCTCAGTCGATGATGATTGATGCTTGCTCATATTCTTTGATGAGACCCGACATTGCATTACAACGGTTTGCGGTATTTATTGGGTATTGTGGGCCTTTTGTTTCCCATCTGTGTCATTCACCCTTTTCACCACAGCACATAACATCAAATATACCTGATCGTTTCGGCCTTCTTGGTGTTGCCTTGGAGTATAATTTGAAATTTTTGTAATTTACACATGCAAGTGAAAATAAACGAAAATAGCGGTAAATTTATGGCCCCAGGTGATACTTCCTTTGATGTGTTTATTTCTTTATGTTACCCTTGGTTATTTGACTTGGCAATGGCCCCACTTTACATTATGCGATCTGATCATGGATCAATAATAGTATGACTCTTGATTAAATTTTCCTAAATATCTGCCTTAGCCACCTCTATCTTATATTCTTCATAATTTGAATCAACAATATGTTGTGTCTCCTCGATATAGTTGCTCTTCTAATGTAAAAACATCCAATTGGATTTCCTCCGTCAATAAAAGTGAAAGAGTCATGAGTAGTATATTCTATGGGGGCTAACTCATCGCCGCATGATAAAATTATATAATCTCGTTCTCCTTAGGTACTTGATATATGCTGCAAAAGCAGATCCCGATGTTCCTACGGGTCAGATATCACCTACTCATATTCGATTCATCCATATCCTGATACCACATTACATAACATCCACATACATAAGGCCATATTTCTTGAAGCTATGTAGTGCTTATCTTCATGTATTCTTTCTCTTCGATTATCTTGAGACATTGGTGTAGAAATATTGATTCCATCTAAAGTGTAATCCTTTTTGGAGCCTTGCATGTTATTAACGAAAATATCACTATTTATGTAATTTTTTCTTGAGAAAGGGTACAATAATCTTATTCTTTCTATCGTATAGTCTTAATATAACATGTGCACCTCTAAAATCCTTATTTAGATCTGGTAGCCTATTGGATCTTGTGGCAGCATCTTAAGTGGTTTCAATCAACAAAATGTCGTCACATATAAAAATCGAGGGAAAACATATGCAATGCATCTACGTATCTGGGTTCTCTTCATTTTGATCAAAACGTTTGTTATATGATCTCAATGCTTGCTTAAGTCCATATATGGACTTATGCAACTTGCATACCATGTGTTCTTGACCTTCGGTTATGAAACCATTGATGAGTGTAAAACTTATCTATGTTTTGAGTTCATTTCACATGTTATTTTGAGCATTTTATATCCATATTCATATAAAACTCATAAAATTTCCTTCAAACTTGGTTTTGTATGATTATAAATGAAAAAGCAAGTCTTAGCCAAATGAGGCGATATATATACCTGAGAAGGAGTCAGTGGTTATCCGCGACTCTTATCATAGATAAGATGAATTTTATGTCTCAGATGGAACATCCGATGGTTCAAATTACTCCATGGTTGTATTCTTCATTTAAAAAGATCTTTCAACGACACCTCACACTTACAGTAGAAATGGAGTTGACGAAGAGTTATGTCATCGACAGAGTTGGAGAAAACAAGTCCCATAGCATGGTTTGTGATAGAAGCTGGTGACAAAGCTTTGTGCGACAAAAACCATATTTTTGTCGCGGCGAAGCCAGATTTTGTCGCGGCCAGGCCAGATTTTGTCGCGACAAGGCCGATGACAAACTTCTTCGCTTAACAAAACCAGATTTTGTCGCGACAAAGCCCGATGACAAAGTTTTATGCGCGACAAGCGGAATTTTGCTAACAGTAAAGCGGTGGCAAGCATTGTTGCGACAAAACCAGATTTTATCGCAACAAAACAAGATTTTGTCGCGACAAACCTAAATTTTGTCGCGACAAAGTTAGCAACAAAATCTTGGGCGACCCGAAAACCTTTACTATTTGGATTGTTTTCCGCCCGTTTCTGCAGGACTATAAATACTCATTTTTTTAGGTTTTAGGGCATCAAGGAGGTGGGAGAACACCTCTCATGGGGTTTCTCTCTCTACACTACCCTTTTTTTTTTTGGATTTTGATTTTTAGTATATCTTAGAGTAGTTTTAGAGCATATTTTTATTTGTATTGAAGAGATTTCAGTGTTGTACATCTGAGATTCGAATTTCATTATTATTGGATAAGGTGAAACTAAAATACAGTTTTCTCACTCTTTGTCTGATTTTCTTCTCCATTTTCTTGTTGTTGATTGGTGATGATTGGAATCAGTAATGGAACATTAAACACCCTCTTGAGGTGGGAATTAATTAGTGAACATTCAGATTCTTGATTTTGATTATTTTGTGGGTTTGCTTGAATTTATATAATTGATACTGTCGTATAATTGTTGAATATTAGTAGAGCATGCAAGAAAGAGGCGTATCTTTGCTGCGATTTTGGAGGCCCTCAGGTGACATAGAGATGGGAGATTCGAGTAAGAGCGGTAGCAGGGGTATGTTAGACTAATATTATGGAACTGTGAACTGCAAAGATTACTTTGATAGATCTGCTAATTTCCTTATGGTGAGGATTAATTAGATGATGTCAGTTTAATGTTTAGAAGGTCTCACAAAAATTGATAGAATGACCTCGATCTACAATATGGCGTATATCTAGTAAGGAGAGAAAGAACTTTATTAGATTTGATGAATTTTGAGAACAGTGTGAAACATTATCTTTGTCTATGGACAAAAAAATTCTTGAGTCCTAGATTTGGGTGTGAAGTCTTGAAAGGAAAAAATCGAGATCTTAGAAGAGAATATATTCTAGTAATGAAATTAGACTCATGTCTCTGAAAGGAATATGGATCTTTAGTAGTGAAATGTATAGTGTATGGAAAATCATGACTATACTACGTATTCTTAAGAATAAATCCGACGTCGACTCTCACAAATATTTAGCTTTCAAGGAAATGAAAAGTTGTTTTGTAAATAATTATCCTCATCCACTAGTGCCTCTCTTCATCATTTTAAATTAAGTAGTTGTTTTTATTTGGTAGATTTTAGGATTAGTTTTAAATCAGTTTTTATTCGATTAAATTGATTTTTTTCGATCCTATTTGGTCGCCTAAATAGTGAAGAGCCTTTGTGTCCAGTGTCAAATTCGATTAGAGAGAACCTCCAATCCTCGTGGAATTACGATGTCAGGACTTCTAGAGTCCACTTTATTATTTGTATGACCAGTGCACTTAGGAGAAGGGAATGAATGTTGGTAATACTTTTCTTTCGATTTTAGTGCCTTATTTTGTTAAATCAATTTTGAGTATTTATCACATTTACTCATGGCCATATTTTCATATATAATATACATCATTGGACCTTCTGAAGTTTTTGGCGTGTAGATTCTTGGTGATTAACGCGAGTTCACTTTCTCTCATTGAAGTTGTGCATTTTGAAGAAGCAGTGATTTGCTAATTTAAGCGATTTTATTTTATTTTTGGTTGTGATTTGTTTCTTAGTTAATTTTTATTAGTATTTGTACTTTATTTTTCTTTTGTTTTTCTTCTTATTTGTTGTGGAACCTTCAATATAAGATAGGTGCCCTCTATCGAAGCCAAGCTTGACTTGCACTTCTTCATGATTGGACGAAAAGAATTCCATGATGACTCACTTTCATGGAACAAAGGAGTATTGCCTTGTCGAGGAGTTCAAACCACAACATTTGAGGAGGAAGAAAGAGTTGTCTCTGATAAGACATATTTTATCTACGGATGAGGAACGAGAAGAAGATGATTAATCTTCATGAGCGAGAAATTTCAGTTTAGATGTCTTCCAGGAGTCCAACACTAGTGCTAGATTGAAAAGCATTAAAAGCTCAAATATTGAGACCTGAGTCGATCATTCGAAAAATTCTCTGGGACCTCTCAGTAACTACTTTGTCAAATTCTAATGAATGCATGGGTGCTCTTTTGAGCGGTGTCATAAATATTTCTGTCTGATTGTGGAAAGAATGTGAAAATGAGTTGAAATTGAGAGAAAAGTCACTCTAAACAACTTAGAAAATAGAAAAGTCATTAGTGGATAAATTGAAGTGAAAGAAAGTCAAAAGTGATGGCACTATTAGCACATCTTGAGTGAAGATTGATACATTGACCTTTCCTATAGTTTTGTGGCTTGGGGCATTGAAGGGGATCTAAAGTGAAGATATTAAAGACCGCTATTCCCTCGAAGCGGCATGGTGCATGTGAGGAAATACGTTGCTTGTGGGTGAGGAAAGCAAGGATTCAATCTTGCAACCACATTCCACCTTTGGCCGGAGGCGAAAAGAACCATGCGAAAATTCTACAACTTACAGCTATAAAAAGGGCACATGTTTTGAAACAGTCCCATAAAGCATAAATGTGTTTTGAATCTGCGTCACATAAGGGAATTGATGAAGAGAATATTAATTTGAACCACCATCCGCGATTAAAGGGGATGCGAGTTTCTTTTCCTTCTTAAAAAGAAATCACGGAAGAAATCATCCTTGGTGAATGGTTATGAAAAAGTGTTGTCGAGATGGATGATTGGTCGAATGGAGCACTAGTACTTTCGATAGATCTGGCCCAGACTCTAAACGAACCTTTAACTCCTTGAGAAATGACCCAGCTAAGTAATAAGGATTCTATCCACTCTTTTCTCTTTTCATTTGTCTTAGTTATTTTATTTGTTTATGTTTTTTTTTTACTACTGGGATGAAAATTCCAGCAGTGTTTTAACTTCATTTGTTAGAATTTTCATAATAAAGTAAGTTTGAAGCTCAACATGTTGTGTGACTAGTTTGTGAAGCCAGCGTATCGACGATATGCAATGTCCAAGGTTTGAAAATTTTCAAGAGTGTACTCTCAAGGTTTCTATTCAAAGTGACTAAGACTAGAAATGGGAGTTCAGTTTTCCCAACTCTCTCTATTACCCTTTTACTTTATTGCTTCCTTTTTCTCATTGCTAGACAATTAGGATAATGTTCCTCTCAAAGTTTGGGGGTGTTTATTTTGGTTGGTTTATCATATCACCCCCCACATGTTGCATATGATAACTTTGAGGATGAAATTTTCTGGTGGTTTTATGGATAATGACTTTGTTTGATGCTTTCCAACTTACATCTTAGTTTGGTTTATTTTGTTGTTAGAGTTGAAAGTTAATTGAGTTTTGGTTTCGAGAAGTCATGGATGCCAATGAAGATCATTATTGAACCCTTGAGATATGGACAATCTTCAAGATAATATGACTTAATGCTTAATGAGTTATCTTTCTAATAGGCTATTTAGTAATTGGTTTCTCAAAATCCATATACTGGGTCACTATGTACCCTTGAAAAGCAGTTTTTGCTTTGGTTAGAGAAGGTTTATGAGAATCCATCTATCTTTGATCTCCATAGGTTCTATAACTTGTTCTATGATCGCTTGAGACAAAATCCTAGGCAACACAACAATTGAGAAATGATATAGGCCATCCTTGGAAAAATTGAGCCTTTCTGTTAACCCTATTACATGCATATGCATATTCTCTAGTACCAGAAACAGTTAAGCCCAAAGAGCCAAAATTCTGTTTATAAGAACCAAGTTTGAATAACCTTCCTATACATCACTACTCCCTCAAGAAAGAACCAACTCACCCATAATACGAGGATTTGAACATAATCAGAAATACAAAGAGGGAAAGAAGTTTAGGGGGAAAATAACTCCAAATTGGCTGAAATGGAGCTAAGTTGAAAATCAAAAGAGGTTGGTAAAAAGGAAGAAGAAAAAGAAAAAGAAAAACATAAAAATATAAAATGAAAACGAAGAAAAAATAGAATAAAAAGTCAAGGAGGAGTGAGTCTAGCCTCGTAGCCTTCCTTCCCTAAACTAAATAAATCCTAAGGGGTGTCTTAACACTGTACCCTACATTAATCGGTCCGGGAGCTACCGATTTAAATCTCGCTAAGGGTTGGTAGAAAGCTTAAGGAGTTTTGATATCGCACCACTCTAATAACCTTGTCTTGAAGAAAAGGCTTCATGTCTATCAAACACACTGCTGTTACATCATAAGAGAGTATGGAAGGATGCACCTAAACAAAGATTGGGTGCTTCGAGAGTGTCACTCATACCATGGTAAACGGGATGGAGTAGGAGCTATCAATACAAAAAAAAATGTATGTTTGGGTAATTTTTACCTTAAAATGACTACTCAACTACCCCTTACCCAAGCCTTACACATGTGCTTCCATAAAGACCTAATTTGATCTTGAGAGTTGTGTGTGCCTACATTAGTGGAAAGTGATAAGAACAACAAGCCTATGAAACCTAAATATATTATTTTAGGAGATCCATGCATTTATCTCAATTCTCATAAACTCATCTAGCTTGCAAATTGATTGGATAGGGGAAGACCACACACACACACAAGTGAGAACCATGGTCTAAATTTGTATATTATGAGATTAATCACTATTAAAACAAATAAATTATCTTGATCATATTCTCCATATTTTGGTAAGGTAATTGAGACACATATCACATACCCTTTGGCAAGCTTGATTACTCAATTTTAGTTAAATAAAAAGGGTGAAATGAACTCTTCTTTTCCATTGCTTGAGGACAAGCAACTTCATTCTTTTCTTTGCTTGAGGACCAGCAAAACTTTAAGTTTGAGGGTGTTTGATGAGTGTAAAACTCATCTATGTTTTGAGTTCATTTCACATGCTATTTTGAGCATTTTGTATCCATATTCACGTAAAACTCATAACATTTCCTCCAAACTTGGTTTTGTAGGATTATTAATGAAAAAGCAAGTGATTTGGTAAGAAATATACAAAAGAAGAGTTAACAGGGTGTCTCACAGCACGCCACCGAGAAGATGAATTTTCCTATACCAGATGGAACATCAAATGGTTCAAATTCTCCCATGGTTGTATTATTCATTCAAAGAGATTTCCAACGACACCTCACACGCCCAAATTCGAGTTCAAACGAAGAAGTTATGTTATCAACAAGTTGGAGAAGAAAACAAGTCCCTTAGCTTATTTTGTCGCGACAAAGCCAGTGACAAAGCTTTGTCGCGACAAAACCATATTTTGTCGTGACAAAGTCGGTGACAAAGCTCTGTAGCGATAAAACTAGATTTTGTCACGACAAAGCCAATGACAAAGCTTTATTGTGACAAAACAAGATTTTGTCGCGACAAAGTTAGCAACAAACTCTGTCGCAACAAACCTAGATTTTGTCGTGAAAGAGTTAGCAACAAACTCTGTCACGACAAACCCAGACTTTGTCGCGACAAAGTTAGCAACAAAACACTAGGCTTGACCAGAAAGCCCCGAAAACTACTATTTTGGACTGTTTTCAAGCTCATTTCACCTAGGACTATAAATACTCATTTTTTAGGTTTTTAGGGCATCGGGGAGGTGGGAGAACACCTCTCATGGGGTTTCCTCTCTCTAAACTGCCATTTTTTTGTTTTTTGTCGCAGATTTTGATTTTTAGTATCTGTAAAGTAGCTTTTGTGAGCATATTTTTATTTTGTATTGAAGAGATTTGTAAGTTAAATAGAGATTTTATTTCATTATCGTTTCGTACAGACAAACTTAAAATCCTGATTTTTTTCTCTTCACTCCTTGCCTCTTGATTTCTTTTCTTTATTTTCTTACTATTGCTGGACAGGATGTGATTGGAATCCAATAATGGAACATTAAACACCCTTTTGGGGTGGGAATTAATTGATGAACATTCAGATTTGCAGATTCTCAGTTATTTTTTAGGTTTGAAAACTGAATTTATATAATTGGTACTATTCATATAATTAGTTGTTCGGAATATTAGTAGCTTATACCCAGAAAAGAGCTATATCTTGCAAACATTTTGTGAGGCCCAAATGATACAGCACGTGAGATTCATGAGAGTAAAGAGCAGTAACTTGAGGGTATGTTGGACTAATATTATGGAACTAATGAACTTTAAAAGATTACTTTGATAGATCAATAAATTTCCTCATGGTGTGAGGATTAATTAGATGATGTATCGGTTTAATGTTTAGAGGTATCACCTCATTTGGTAGATTTTAGGATTAGTTTTAAATCAGTTTTTATTTCAATTAAATTGATTTTATTCCCACATCCTATTTTAATCGCTTAAATAGTGAAGAAACCCTTGTAATCAAGGTGATCAAATTTCACTAGAGATAACCTCCACCCCTCGTAAGGATATCCAAACTTTTAGAGTCCACTTTATTACTTGTATGACCTGTGCACTTGCGGAAAGGGGATGAGTGTTAGTAACACTTTTAATTTCGATTTTTGAGTATGCTTACTTTTGTTTCAAATTAGTTTTTGAGTATTTACCACATTCACTCCCTTTGCCATATTTTCATATATAATATACATCATTTGGACCTTACAATCATCTAGTTGCATTATATAGATGTTCTCTTCAAGATAGCCATTAAGGAAGACTATCTTGACATCCATTTTCCATATTTCATAATCATAATATGTTGCAATAGATAGAAGTATTATGATGGACTTGATCATGGCCATTAGCGAAAAAGTTTCCTCATAATCAAAACCTGATTTTGACTATAACCTTTTGCCACGAGCCTGCCTTTATATGTCTCAACCTTTCCATTTACTCCTCTCTTTCTCTTGTACACCCATATACAACCAATGGGTTTAGCTCCCTGAAGTAAATCCACAAGAGTCCAAACATTATTAGTATACATGGATTCTCATTCTGATTTCCTAGCCTCTTTCCAAAATCGAAATCCTTATCATTAATTGCTTCGTAGTAATTTGTGGGATTATTTTCATGTGACTTTGGGATTTTCAAAGATGATTCTCCCATCAACGTGAGCTTAACAGGTGGTCTAATGACCCTCCCACTACGATGAGGCATATTTGGTGTATTAGTATCAAGTGATTAGTGGTTAGGAACATGAACAACATTATCTTTAGATACTGTGGAATTCATAAATTTCTTCCATTCACCATATCCCTAATCAGGTGATTCATGATGTATTCTTCCATGAACTCGCATTTTGTACTCACAAATACCTTATGTTAAATTTACTCAGAAAAATTAGTAAACAGACCTTTCGATATCTAACAAACCAACACACTCGACTTTGCATCCAACTTATCGATGACTGCAATACATGTTGGTGATACAACATCATATGCAAATATGACTTAAATTAAGTTTTCTACCTGCCGATGAGCCCTATAATCCATTTTTTTGGCATATTTTTAGCAGTTAGGATACATTTTAATGCTGAATTATGGAAAATTCGCGAACTTTTTGTTTTACAGGTTTTATATGAAAAAAAAGAGAATTCCAACAATAAAAGCAGAAAAATTGGCCAAGGCAGCAAACTATGTCGCGACATAGTATCGTAATGTCGCTATTATTAGTATCGAACGTCGTGAACATAATTCCAATATAACCAAAGTGGTAAGTATGTCGCAACAAGGATCAAGCTGAGCACGTTAGAAAACAAGACCGCCGCAACACAATTTGAGATGATTCGACTAATTACCGTCGCAAGAATGGATTTCCTATGTCACTATTACCTGGGTGGGAGCAGCTGATGAAGAAGAATATTGCGACATTCCTTACTCTATCGCGACATTGATCAAGAAAATAGCATTGGAACCTTGTCGCAATATCTTACAAGTCTGTCGCAACATAAGAAACAAAGACAATCAAATGAACTCTCGCTTAGACAAAGACAACTCGTCGCGATGCAAAATGGCAAAACAACGGTGACAATGAGCCCGTGACAAAGTTTTCGCGTCGCTACGTACATTTCCAACTAAGGACAAGACCAAGGAAAATTTTATGTCACGACAGAAGGAAACTATGTCGCGACACAACATTCAGAATCAATAATGAAAGATACGCAATCTTGGTCGCGACAAAGAATTTCTCTGTTGCGACAAAGACAACTTGAGGTTTATGTGAATGTTGTTGCGACAAAGACAACTATTGTCATGATAGAAAATTAAGAGAATGACAAGAAGATTGTTGCGACATAGAAACTCATGTTGCGACATAATAAAGAACTGAAGGCAGAAATCTCTATCGCAACAAAGGAAGATTATGTCACGACAATAAGAATTGCTGAGTAAGAGATTTCTATCATGATAGAGAAGTTTTCTGTCACGACGGAAAATAGAAGATAAGTGAGAGAAGCTAAGGCAAGTTTGTCGCAACAAGGGATTCAATGTTGCAACAAAAAGTTCAGCCAACGACAAGGAGTAAAGAAGAATTTGTCGCGACATGGAAAGAGTTTGTCGCGACACATAGTTCAGTCTCAACAATACAAGGCAACACAACTCTGTCGCTACAACAAATCCATGCTCTTGGGAGAAACACTGTCGCGACAAAGAAAAAATCTATCACGACATAAATTGAGAATAACAATAGAAAGAATGTCTCAACATAGCGGGTAGAGACCAAGGCAACAAAGTTGAACGCTGAGGAGCAGACTTGGCGTCACGACAAAAGACAACTGATGTCGACATAAAACATAACATCAAGAGAACTATGTCGCGACAAAGTCAAACAGGTGTCTACGATACCCAAGAAGATAATAATGAAAATATGTTTATAGAGAAACTAAAGCTCAACATAGAGTTTGCATACAGATAGAGAACCATGTCGCATATAATCTTTCTTACTCATAATAATCACTCATTTAATGAATTTTAGATCCTTAATTATGCCATGCTCCCAATATTTAAAACCTCTTATAACATAATGATCTACTTAAGTGCACAATTCGCGAATCCGTGGACTTCGGTAGTTAGAAGACTCTTTGTATATTATTTTCTTTATTTCTTTTTTAGTAGATTTTGTTTTAGCGTAGTTTTTATTTAGTTTTTTGTTTAATTTATGGAGTTGAGTAATGAACTGATGTGCGGCTTCGAGCTGGAATCTATTGTAAAATTTCTTTTTCACTAATTGCTCGCTTTTGTAATGGATTTTTGGAAAATTTAGAGTTTATTTATTTCAGCCTGCTTACAATTTTTGACTTTCTTATCATTAGTCACTCTGATATATGTGAACCAGTTTTGAAATATTGAGCTCTCTCTAGGAATGGGTCGATGGTGATTGTTATTTTTCTGCACAAAGTGGAAGAATTCTTGAATTTTTTAAATTGGTATTATTCTTGAATTTATTGCTCTGGTTTCAAGGAGGCCCTCTCACGTGGCATAGAGATGCGGAGAATCGCGAGGGTATGTGAGCAATTCTTTTGTGGGTATGGTAGATTAACACTGAATTAATGAATCTCTAAAAGATTACCTTGAGCAGATCACCAACTTTACCTTGGTAGTCTGGAGGATACACGCAAGACGCTTAATCACTCAGAGGTTTCTCCTATTTTTAATGAAATGATTTTGATCTCGTGTTAGCAAAGATCTAATCAAGGAGATGGAAAATTTCATCAGAATTAAAGGATGAGGTTCCATTTAAATTTGAGAAGACTTGTATTATCTTGTCTATGGAGGCAAGCAGTCTTCAGTTTTAAGAAAAATGTGTGACGTAGTGTAAAGGAAAAATACGCAATTCTTAGAAAGAGGATTATGTCTTACAAGTAACTGATTAGATTCATGAGTCAGAAATGAACATGAATCTCTAATTAGTGAAAGGTGTGGTTAAGGGAGAAATCCAAACTATACTACAATGCATCTTTGACAAATTCAGCTTTCCAACTTATGGCTTAGCTATGATTCAAAATGATGCAGAAATTGACAATTATTCATTAGTCTATTTCCCAGTGTTGTCTTACTCAATGAACTCTAAATTCCACTTTTATTATTTTTTTTATGTATACTAGCGAAATTATTTTAATATTATTTTATTAATTCTATGACCATTTTAACATTGGAGTTCAAATAGTAAGGATCTTGGAGTAGTCAGTAGTTAGTCTTTGGATTTATCATCAATCCGTGGGAACGTATATCCGGACTTAAAATCCACTTTTATTACTCACAGACGATCCGTGCACTCTCAGAAAGATTGTGACAAAATACAAATTTTAATGAACTACTTTACAAAAACAAACACGTATTTTAATCAAAATTTATAAACAATTTTTTGGCGCCATTGCCAAAGATTAGATAATAATCCTTTGGTGGCAATGTTGTAACTTTGTATATACAATTTGGTCAATAAACAAGTTTTTTGTGCCATTGCTGGAGATTTTATTTAGTCTTTGGCAGCAGTGCTAATTACTTGACAAATTTGGTCTATACAAAAATCAACAAACACCTGCCAATATTTCCATGGGTGTCTTTGGTACTGATTTGGATGACACCATATTTAGAATGTAATTTGTTGTCTTTGGGGCATATTCCCAAAATGATAAAGGTAATGTGGAAAAACTCATCATTGACCTTATCATGGCTAATAGAGTTCGATTTTTTCTTTCCGCCACTCATTTTTGTTGTTGAGTTCCTGGAACATATCATGGCTAAGTTGAGATAAAATCACATGCTCCTTGAGGAGAGAAATGAAATCAATAGACATGAACTCACCACCTCGATCGTAATGAAGTGATTTAATATGTCTTCCTATTTGGTTCTTTGACTCAACCTAAAATTCCTTGAATTTATCCAATGCTCTGATTTTTCTCTTCATGGTACACATATTCATATCTTTTTGAGTAGTCATAAGTAAAAGTAATGAAATATTCATAACCACCTCTCAGATGTGGACACTAAATAGCCCCTAATAACCGAGAGTGTATCAAATCCAAACATCCTCTACTCTAACTCCTTGCGCAAAGGATCTCTCGTCATTTTACCTTGAATATAATTCTGACATAATGGTAGTTGCTCTAGGTTCAAAAAGGCTAATTGCCCATAACTCACTAGTCTTTGTATTATTTTCAAATTTATGTGACTAAGCCTTAAGTGCCATAATTGAGTACGACTGATACTAGGTTTTTTTTCTTTTCAATGATTTTTCCACATTATCAACTTGAATTACGACACAATCAATATGATATAGATTATTCATCAATCTACCAAATGTAACAACTTCATTTTCTTTCACAATAGAAATAAAAGTTCTATTAAAAGAAACTAGATAACTGTCATTACATAATTTAAAAACTAAAACTAAATTCTTTCTAGAATCTCTGGCATGCATAAACAATCACGCAAAACTATAACCAGACCCCTATAGCTACGATCGACATAATAGAAAGAAGACAA
Source organism: Tetrastigma voinierianum (assembly GCA_016808115.1). Classification (NCBI taxonomy): domain Eukaryota; kingdom Viridiplantae; phylum Streptophyta; class Magnoliopsida; order Vitales; family Vitaceae; genus Tetrastigma; species Tetrastigma voinierianum. The sequence continues at coordinate 117,960 of JAEQBH010002945.1, read as the reverse complement.
ACATATTTATCTTTAAATCAAATTGATGTTGGTCGGTATGTGTTCATTACTAGCATAAAACATGTATAATTATATACACAATTTGCACTGGTAGTATATAGTATAACACTCAAAATTACACACATTGGTATAGGATAAATTAATTTCCATGAAAACTTGCTATCCAATTTTAGGCAAGTCTAACTTCTAAAAGTTAATAAGATATATAATCTAATCAATCACAAAATTCACTTATTCTTAGACTAGGTGATTGACTTACCCTTTAAACTTTGGCCTCTAGAGAAAATAAATAGAGAGTATTTTAGATAGTTAATTATTTTCTTCAAGTTAAGTGTATGCACCACTTATCTTAATTTCAATATTTTTTAAGTAAAGAGCCCCAACTTTAGGCTGGTTGCTCCTACTAAAATAGTTATTAACTAACCATATGAGTCTTTAATCCAGATCCTCACATTCATTCAAACTTGTATTGGATCTAAATGAATCTCAATACCCTTTCAATGGAAGGCCATAGGCTTGCTAAACCGTCTCCCACTTAATTTTTTTAAAACTTGAGTGTTTTAAAGTTTATGTCATAGTCCACTTATTCTAAAATTCAATTAAATTTGATCTTTAAATGTCTCTAATTTAGCAAATTTCTATATTCAAGCCATTTCTAGAAAAAACACTACAAAGATTCTAGATTTAATTTTCTCGGACATGTAAATTGTTTACTTTAATTTAATAATTTGAATACTTAAAAAAAAACAACACGTCTTAATTAAATCCATCATTTTATCAATTAATTAAATCATATATATTTAACAATTATCCATTAAAAGACAATTCTTGTTAAAATATAATTTAATTCCTTATAATAAATAAAACTATTTATCTATTAAAAGATAAATCTTGTTAAAATATAATTTAATTCTCAATAATAAATTAAATTATCTATCTATTTAACATTTATCTATTAAAAGATAAATCTTGTTAAAATAAAATTTAATTCTCAATAATAAATTAAATTATCTATCTATTTAACATTTATATATCAAAGATAAATATTGTTAAAACATAATTTAATTCCTCATCTCATAATTAAAAAATAATTATAATTAATTTACCTAGGATTTTTCCCATTATACAAAATAATCCAAAATTAATTAAACAAAATAATTTCAAATCTAATTAAAACGAACTATTGAAAAAAAACCTACAGTTAAATTAATATCTTTTTTATTGAATACACCTTAGGCATTGATGATGCTTTTCAACCTAACCGGGCCGGGAGCGTGTTGAAATCACGGGCCGGCCACGCTTCGGACGTTAGACTCGCAAAACAAAAAGGATCTACAAGTTCACCGCCTCCGATGCTCTGGCAAGTTCTTTCCGCTACAGGCATCAACCGCTTAAGTGAATCTAAGCTTTATGCGTACCTCATCAATGGGGTGGCTCCGGTATTTATAATGTATCACGCGATCACTTTTAAGTCGATGATGATTCAAAATGATAACTTTCCTAGTTGGATGGTGATACGATATTCCTCCCATTGGATGAGAGATTTTCTTTCCTTATCGTAAACCGATTAATAAGCATGATTGATGCCAGCAAATAATTGCAAATATCCTACTTTCCACCAGAGATCGGGTATTTTCCTTTAACACGACTTTGATTACATTACCGCCTTTGGGTATGAATTAGCCCTGCCGCCCATTCGGGGGATGTCATCACAGCCCAAGATCGGTACTAGCCTGCTTTTTAATCCCTTCTAAGCCCGGTATTCTGCCGTGGTTCGGGCCCGCGCGCCCATTATTTTAAAACCCGATTAGTCACCCCCACCCTTGACTAGTTTCTAGTGTAGCGGCACGACCGCTTTCATATCGTGCGATACCCACGTGGCTACTCAGGAAAGGTTTGATTAAGGCTTTGTCGCCGCCCCACATCTTGTGATAATGATGGCTTCTCGATTTTCTCGTTTATTTCGGCTGTGGCTCTTAGCTTCCTTAAAAATGTCCTAATCGTCGCACTTTAATCCCTCGTTTCAAGCTTTTGCCTCCAAGTAAGCTCAGCTTCTCTTTTTCAATTTTGTCCTGACTATTGTTCAGACTCAGTTTTGGTGGTCCTTGATATCTCGCTCAGTTAGTGTCCCTTGTCTTGGCATGCCTTTTCTTCTCCTTCATTTTTATGGCTCAAGTCTCACAGGCTCTGTGGTCATTTCGGGCCAGTGGTCTCGCATTTTCTTCGATTTCCTTTTTCTTACTTAGCCCCGATTCCATGGGTCCCGGTCGCTCTTGAGCCACAAGATAGGAGTAATCCTACTAAGGAGTCTAGTCTAGTATGACTAGTGGCGAGCCCGATACTGGTCGTGGTGGTTCACCGAGTCGCTCGGGAACCCCTTCCTCTGGTGCAAGGGCAAAATTAATGAAATTTGATATCCTAATGGTCACTTATTTAAGTGTCACGCATATAGAATGGGCCGAGGCCGTAGTCCCAATCTAATCTTAACTCTTTATATGGCGAGATCTTTGCGCCCAAGATGGGGCCCCGTTTGGGATCCAAGTTTGGTGTTCCATGTATCGACCACTCACGCGTCCGCGCCCAAGATGGTGCTTTTTCGAGGTGGCATTCGAGAATGGCTCTCCGCTTCCCTTTGCATCCCTTTTATAAAAAAGGGTTCTCGCAGCATTTTAATGTCCGCCTTCTCGCCTTTCCCAAACTTCCGGGGTATTCTCAAAGGGCCGTTAGTCGCTTTCTAGTGGGACAATGGCCTAGGTATCCTTAGCATAGCTCCCCGCTCTAGTCTTTCCAACGTGAAGGAATCTCCATCAAGGCCTTTATATCTCCAAGCCGCTCCAATGCCAAGTCCTCTCCTTCTTTCTCTCCTCTCTCCTTCTTTCTCTTCCTTTCGTGGTTTTCGCTGACCGTGTCACAATGAAGAAATCTATTTGGCTAACTCGTAATTTTCGAGATGCAAAGAAAGATTTTGTAATCCTCTGAGGTGATTGTAACCTCCCTGTAATGAAATTTCGCATTTGTGTTATGTGACTTTTTCAGAGCTTTGTCAACCGAGCTCCTTGCTTTTCTCTTCTTTTTCCCTGTGGGTTAACTTTCTTCGAGGAGCAGAGAACCCGTTTGTGCCACTGGTCTCGAGATACTGTGGAACGATCGCTGAATGTAATTCTTTGCATTTAACTCCACTCTTTCAAATAAAAGAACAATCTGCGAATCATGCACTTCGCACCTAGTCCCTTTCTCTTGTCGGTACCCTACTTATCATTATAACTTATTGTTCGCCCACCATAATATTAAGCAAATTTAAACCGATACATAGAAGTGTTATTCAAATCAAGACGCGATCTTGGGACATGCGCCACGCTCCGAAGGCCTTATCAGAACCGCTGAGGTGTCTGCTGCCCATGATGGGCAGGCTTTTCCTTCTCTTCCGTCTCAAGTTCATAGCTGCTGTGCCTGACATGCGAGGATACATGTAGTGGTCTCTTCCCACCAGTCCCAGCCTCTGCGCGGTCCCCTTGCAGCGTGTTTTTTAGAAACCAAGTCGCCCCGCTTGTAACTTCCCCCGGGCTTCGACCAGTCATAATATCTCAATCGCCTTCCTATGATAGTCCTCCATACGCTTCAGACTCCGTCACGTTTTTTTCTGCGAGATCCGTGTTTAGGCGAAGGACCTCCTCGTCAGGTTCGATGTTTGCTAGTTCGATCTCGTGATTTTGACCACTGACCGATCTACCACTTCGGGCAAAAGGCTGTAGCGAACGGGGTTTCGAAAGGTCGATCAAGGCTGTGAAGTTCTGTATGCCTGATAATAATTCTGTGGAGGTAATTCTACCCGCTTTTCCTTTAGATCTTCCAATTTGTCAGTCACGCTTGTGAGTCCTTTAAGGACCTTTGCTATCCATCACTATGGATGAGTCAGACGAGTAGTAGTTCTTGATTCCGATCTTGGCGCATAAATCCCTGAACTTAGGATTGTTGAATTGTTTCCCATTATCAAACACGAGGGACCTCGGGACTCCGAATCTACATATTATAGAATGCCAGACGAAGTTGCGTACCTTCTATTCTATGATTGTCGCTAAGGGTTCACCAAATTTAATTTGGTAAAATAGTCCACTACCACAATGATAATTTTCATCGCCCTTCCACGGGTAGGGTCCCAATATGTCTAACCCCATCACGAAGTGGTCGTGGGCTTCAGATCGATGTCAATGTACTCGACGGGAGATGAGAGATTCACATGCTCCCGACAAGCTTTGCATTTTCTCACCAAATTGTCGCCTTTGAGCATTGTGGGCCAATAATACCCCCATCTCAACGTTTTCCCCGCCAAGGTCCGCCCGATGTGGCTGCCACACGCGCCCCTGGCCGTGGTACCTCCCTGGCATGTAGTCGCGCCTTCCTTCCCTATGCACTTAAGAATGCAGCGCAGAGAAGCCTCATTTATAAAGGATCCCCATGAACGGTGAATCTCACGACTCACTCGAAGCCTAGATGCCTCCCTGGTCGCTGAAGAATGTACCTTCCACCAAGTAATCCCATACGGGTCCATCCAAATTTCCTCGATTCGCATCACAGGATACTTCTCCGTTGCCGAGGCCACCGAGGCTACGCGGGAGGTGTTCAACTGCATCACCGCCAGTCTTCCCGTGAAGCCGTCACATGGCTAAGGCATTAGCTCTGGAATTTCTATTCTCGGTACACTGCTCGACCGAGACCGTATGAATTGCCACCTCGTGACTCTTCGAGATACAGATCATCTTCCTTCAGCCTTTGCTCGAGTCTTCTATCTGCTTACCACTAATCGGGAGTCGCCGCCACTTCCAACCGACCGCTTCCATGGAGGGCGAGGTTAAGTCCAACTATGATGCCTCATACTCTACCATTATCGAGTGCGCTTGTAGTTTAACGGCGAGTCTCACATCTATCCCGTCTGGAGAGGTAAGGATCAGACCTACACCGCTTCGGCATAAGCGCCGCCCACGATAATCTCCAATGGGAGGCTCGTGTCGGGCCTAGGTTGCTTCCAGACTCCCACTGCAAATTTCCATGATGAACCACAAAGATCCGCTTTATCGCGGTCTTGGCTCACCGATACGAACTCACCCACCCTATAGCCCACTTTATTAGCCTTCCGAGGTTTCAAGATGCACATTTGCTTCATAGGATATTCTGCTGGAACTGACAAAGATGAGCTTGGGGCTAAGGCCTGAGTTTTCTAGATGTAGTAACTAACGCGAGGATCACCTTTCTCCATTTTTGGATACCTCCGGCTTCTAAGAGCTCACGCAATAGTAGACAAGCCGTTATACTGCTCCATCTCTCTTCCTCGACCAAAGAAAAGACTAGTCGAGGAAGTCCCAAATGGCCGCAGAGAGTGAGGAGTTCTCCTCGTAAGGACTTACTAGAACTGGGAGAGCTCGCAGGTTTGAGCGCCAGGAATGCCTCAGAATGCATCCCATCGAAGGCCTTTAATCAAAGAAAATGAGATTGTCAGCCGGCCTTAGACATGAAGCCGCCAACAAGTAACTATTCTCCCTTTCAAAGCAATATCCTTAATGTTCGAGGGAGGCAAGATATCAAGCACGACCTTTATCTTGATCCGGGTCGCTCTATCCCCAATAAGTTGACTATAAACCCAAGAGCTTTTCGCCGAGACCAAAGCACATTTACCACGAACTTCATATCAGAAGCCAGACTCCGAACACTCCCTGGGCCTAAATTGGTTATGTGAAGCTCCTGGCGACCGATTTTACTAACATGTCATCTATATATACCTCCATGTATGCTTCAATTTGTTTCCTCGGAACATCTGTTCACCAAATTTCTGGGTAGTACCTCGCGATCTTCATCCAGCAAGATCACTTGATAATGTAGGTTCCTCACCGCTGACAAATGAGGTCTTCTCGCTGTCAGTCCATGCCGATCCGGGTTATAGCTAAAGAAGCCCATGAAGCCGAGAGTTCATGACCACGCATACCCACTATGAGATCAATCCGAGGCAGGGAAGCCATCCTTCGGGTAGCCCTATTGATGTCTCTGCGGGAATCGATGCAAAGCCGCACCTCAAGCCGCTTTTCGACGAGAACAACGTTAGCCAACCATTCAGGTATTCCACTCTCGATCAGCTTTTCGAGGAGCCACCAGACCTCTTCATTAATCGCTGCCTTTCTGGGGCAAAACTCCTTCTTCGCTTGATCGCGCTTAAAGGAGTGGGATTGACATTCACTGGCAACACGCGAGCCGACCCCACCCATGTCTTCCCCGCTTCCAGTGAATACCCCTGTTCCCGCTCTAGAAACATGAGAGGGCTTCAATGCCTTCCGCTAGTTTAAACCCCATGCAGACGAGGTGGCTCCGTCGGGCTCGCCAAGTCAGACAGTTGACCTTTTCCGAGGGCAGGCTCCGTGCCCACCTCGTGTCTCATGTCAGAGCCTGGCCCATGTAGAGGTTGTTTAATCGTGGTTTTGTTTCATCGATGCCGAGTAACATTCCCCCATATGCAATACTTCAATCTATTCCTACTCCATCGCGCTAGAAATCTGATAACCATGTGATGTCGGAGGGAACTACCCACGGTGACGAGAGAGGCTCACCCAAGAACATGCTAAAGTCAAGGGCATCTACTATGAGAAACTTCACCATTGTACCGCATGGGAGGTCTCCCAAAGTGGAGCACTAGTCAGACCGACCGAGGGGCGACTTTTCTCCTCGCAACCTGCAGGCGTGCATCGAATCGCCTCTGTTTCTCCCTTCCAATGCCCATTTTTATCGGTGCCGATAAGATGATGTCACGAAGCTCGTTGTCGCATGCCAGCGACCGCATCGCTTTTATCGGGTTAATATGGCTTTACCACAAGTGGGTCGTTATGAGGATGCCGGCGTGTGCCTTCCATGTCGGTTAAAAGGTTATGGTAGTATCCAACCGGCAGTTTGGATACGCTTTTGTATCAAGGTTTCATCTAATGTTATGGCGGGCCTTCCCGGTCGACCGACTCTCCACTCAGAACCCCTCCCGAGATCACATGGATTTTCCTAAGGGCTACTGATGTCGAGTCAGTTAGCCGACGAGGCGGTGGTGGCAGACTTGTTCCCATTCTTCCTGAGGCCACGTATCCACGAGGTGCCCACGCTGATTAGATATTCAATTTCCTTTCTTACCGGATGCGCCATCCTGCTCGTTGTCCATGACCCTATGGAACCTGCGCGCATTTGCATCGCTCTGCAATGGGTCTAACTTCATAATGTGGATGGCCATCTCGTAAACATTTCATGTCAGACCACAGACTTACTTAATACACCCAGGCCGGGCCAGGGGATGTATCACGAGGTGAATATTGCTGTCAGCAGCCAGCCGAGGTGGTCCTGCGATCTCTTAACTGCTCTCGCCTTTTCGTGGACCGCTCTCCATTTTCTCTCCGCTCCTCCTCGGGGATATGTCCTGTCACGCTCCTGCGGCTTCGCTCCCGCTTTGTCAGCTCCCGCTCTTTCCCTTTCGAAAGAGAAGAGCTTTTTTGCCGATGCTAAGGCTTCTTCACCATCGGAGAGCACTCTTCGCTTTGGCTATGACTCGACCATGCTCGCTTTCAAGGGTTCTTCGAGATAGAGAACATTAGTCTTTCGACCGCACCGACCTACTTATTAAAGCGGTAATAGAACTTCTCGTCGGGAATATCACCTTCGAGAGGCTTGCGTTAAACCTCCCGAACATATGACCTCTGACTTTCACGGGGAGCTCACACTTTATGGTCGAGAAGGTGATAACTCGGCTTCACAGTAGGTCTTGCGCCGGATAAAGTGGGAGGCGAATACGATGGAAGTTACGTGAGCGATGGGATGAAAGGCGACGGGGAGTTTGTTCGCCAGACGATGTCGGGCCCTTTAGTGTGATAAGCGAAGGCTACGGATCGTATGGGATACGATGTCAGGTGCGGTTCAGCATCTTATTCTTGTATGTATTGAGGTGAGGAATTACATGGGGTCTTTTGTTCAATTCGAGCGTCTTGATCTGCCGGCTATTCGAACTGTCGGAATAGGGTGCGACACCCATTTGTGAATGGGGTTCGATTTGTTACATCGGCGTCAGCGAGGGCGGAGCTCGATACTATTGCTTCCTTAAGTGTGGTGAGTTCTTGTTTGGATGTCCTGAGCCATATAACACACGATCGCTCCTCTGTCTCCTGCTGATAAAGGAGGGGCTCATCGCCTTTGTTGTTCCTGCCATGCCTCTTCTCATTGCGATCCTCTCCGGGGGTTTGGTAAGAGTCATGCTCCCTGGCGTGACTAGTTTCTTCTTCTCTATTTGCTTCTCGATGAGGGTCGAGGTGTTGTTTTTCTCGGGTAACAGGGTTTTCGCCTTTTCGGGCATGTCGCGCCTCCTGGGGGCGTTGTATTTGCCTAGTGAGTTGCTCAGACTCTCTCGTGACGTTGATTGGTGGGGACGAGCGCCTCCACTTATAGGTCGGGTGTTGAGGCACAGTACGGTTTCTTGTGCCTCAAGGTGGTACATCCCGCGTCGCCCTAAATTTGGTCTTGCATCCTTGGAGAGTTGAAGTGACTCACTTGTGTTCCCGATGTGATCTGTCGGTCGAGAGATGGCTTTATTTGTAAAGGAGCTATCGTTCCTATAGGCGTATTAAGCGTGATGTTTTCCAGCGGAACTGAGGCTGGAGTGTGTTGGAATTGTTGGACCGATCCGCTGTTTCTGGACGTCGGACTCCTCTGCAAAAACAAAAAAGGATCGACGGGGGATTAATGGCTCACTCTCCGTGCAAGTTAGTTAACTAAGTGGAAGAGATATTCCTTTAGGAAATGAAGTTTTGTCGCGTACCTTTCAGATGAGGTGACACGATATTTATAATGGTGTCATGATACTTCTTGGATTGGATGATGATTTAGAATGATAAGCTTCACCAGTTTGATGCGTGATACGATATTAAACGAATTGGGTGAGAGATTTTATTTCGCTATCGTAGTAGATTAATAAGGGATGATTGATGAATGATAATTAGAAAATATCCCTCTTTCTGGTGGTGGAGATTGAGGTATTTTTCATTTATCTGAATTAACTTTGATTACATTAAACCTTTTAAAAGGGGTGAATTAAAAAGCACTTTGTTTGGCTATATTTGAGGATGTCATCGAGGCTCACATTGATATTAAGCACAACTAGCAATCCTAGGCAAATCTTAATGCCTAAATAACCTAGGCAAATCTTAATGCCTAAATAAGACTCAAACACTTACAATCATCTTTATTAAATGTTTGGACTTCTTTATTAAATATTTAAACTTCTTCACTAAATATTTAAATTTTTTATCAAATAAGATTATTTGATCCTTACTTTTCAAATAATTTGAATTTGATACCCCGTAACATAATTTTCCTAATTTTTTTGATTAAATAGATTCCACTATACTTTTGAGGCCCGACTCAAGTGCTTAAAATGCGGAATGAAGTTATGAAATGGGTTGAAGGAAATAAAAGTAAGAAAAATAAAATCAAACATCCATACTGTCACATGCATGCACGGTCTTGTAAGGAAAAAGCCAAATGACACGCTTTGTAAGCTTCAATAATTGATACCACTAGAAGTCCGAATTTCTTTATTATAAAAAAAATGGCTGTGGTCCAAATGAAAAGACTTCAAAAATTATATCTATTTTTTCCAGCCACCCGTTAAAGCCCATCCATACCAGGGAGGAAAAGTGAGTGAAACAAAATCTAAGAAAAAGGTATGGACATAGTAGTAGTATTGTCAAATTAATCTTGAATTATCCAAAAATATATTTGAAAGTATGTTTGATAATTAAAAATTTTCTCCTTGTTTAATTTTTAAGAGAAAAACACAAAGTGTTATAAAATACATCTTATAGATGTAACGTCATTAGTTACTAAACACCAAATACAAGTAAATTTAGCTTGCACCTTCCACTAAACGTAAATATAATCCGAGTCTCCTCCCTCCACCTCACACAACCGCAGCCCTCACCCCAGAGAAATTATAGCTACCACTGTTTCTTGTTCTAATCTATACCATCTCAATTTTAGAACTCTAGGAATTCATAAACCCTGCGGCGGTCTGGAAGAGAAGAGGACACACTCTCCTTTTCCAAGCATCTCTTTGCCCATGCTATCAACTTTGAGCACTCAGCCTCTACACTGAAGTTGCCCAACCTCTCATACGCGTAAAACCAGATATAGAATGGCATAAGAGCCACATCCACGAATCCGAAAATTTCACCTGAAATAAGACTTGTCTCAAGCTCCCCTTCCAACACCTTAAGACATTCCAAGTATTCTTTCTTTATTGCCTCTTGTTCGTGGCCCTTGGTTCTCCACACCATCCTCCCTAGTGTGTATACCTGCATTTTATAGTTTTGTGAATGTTAACCTTTTATATCCAAAACTAAAGATTAAGTCATGGGGCAAAGATAAATATATTCTAACTCAAGTCTTTTAGTTTTCTTTGTTAGCTAATCTCTATAATGTGTGGCCATATGATAATACATATGAGATAGACATCCAAAAGTCATATGTATGTAAGACAAATTATTAATGGGAGTTTGTATTTTTTATGGGTATGGTGCTACAAGTAAATAAATAACTCCATCATTGTAATAGTTTAATATGTACGTATATATGCGAGTAATGAAATGCAAGTATATACACAGGGAGATGGTGTGGAAGAACAAATAACAACACATTATACCTTCAAAAAACTATAAAATGTGTTCATTAATCCAACTTATGCATTATGTATATAAAGGTTAAGTGTGTGCATTCAAGGTAGTAACCCACCATTACCTATTATTAATACAAAATGATAGTGAATAATGGTGTAACTCCCATATGGTCTTTGATAGGAAGACAAAAAGTTTTTGTTTCTTATAAAGGTTAAGGTCTCAACTCATATTCTCATACGGCTCATGCTTTTTAGTTGTTTTACTTATAACAACACATTATAGTAGTGACCAATCCACATATATAAGAGTAGAGAGTTGAAGATCTTAGCTAGAGATGATTCACAAGATAATCAACTCACTTCTAAAATGTCATTCTCTCATGGATCAAGATCTGAGGAATCATCATGTAATATTAATTATCTTTTCTGTAAGGATTGTAACTATTATGTTTATGCATCTAAATTGGTTTTAAGATAATTTATTTCCGCATAAAGTTTTGGCTTACATTCTATTCTTCCCATTTTGATATTAACACTTTCTAGAGAATGATGTGCAGCTTTTGGATGTATTGATTTTTGCTTCTACTACCTTGACATCTACTTGGAAGATGTTAGGAAATAAAAATAAAACAATGATAAAGGTAAATTATTTTATTGAATTTCAAGTATTTAATAAGACTAAAGGGAAGATGAATTTTGCTAGGTACCGTTCCACACTTGCTTCATTACTTTTTACTCGTTTATTTCGACACTATTGAAGACATGATATTTATATTAAACACAAATCTAAAAAGCTTGAGTTTTTAAAAAAAATGGTTGTTTAACAAATGCAAAGCTTGGTTTGACTAGAGTCATGGGTTTGACCATCTCTTTTGCAATCTAATGTTGTTTCTCGATTATATTGGTCCATTGGTTTGTTTGGCTCTATAGTACGGGTATGGGACCCACATGAGGGAAGGTGTTAAGAGCGTAATACTTGTATTCAACACCTAAAATCTGCGGCAAACTTTTAGGAAGATGTGGGTTAACGTCATATTAGGCAGTGCGCCATAAAGATTACCGTGGGTTCGAAAGGCGTGATATTCGTAATGCTTACGAGTCTGTAAGATTGAGCTTTTAGGAAAGTTAGTCGTTTAACATAGTATCAAATATTACTTTGGCAAGATGTTATGGGTTGAAACACAGCCTCTGCCTGCCAATTTGAATATTTGATCTCAGTTTCAATAATATTTGAAGGTTCGCTAATTAATTTCCAGTTTGATTTGTTTGACAGCATGTGCGGTATGAGTGTGTGAAGCGTGATATTACATGTGAGTGCAAGGTGGAGCTTTTAGAACAATTGGTTGTTGCACAACCCCAAGCTCAAGACTGAACCAGTTAACAGTGTCTCAAGAACTATGAACATCATAAACAAACTCACAAGGAATATCGGAGGCTCAGACTACTGGGGGGGGGGTGGGGTGCGGTTGCCCTAGAAAAAACAGGGGGCAAGAAAGAAATCCAAAATATGTCAAGAGAACTGCTTTTTTTTTTTTTTAAATCTATTTTATTTAGGTAACAGAAACACAAAAACCAAAATTTTCTCTTTTCTTTTCCACTCCTTTTTTTTCTCCATGAAAAAAAGTAGCGTCTGATTGAATAGTTTGATCTGCTTTTTTCTCAGCTACCAAAAGGAAAAGTATACTCCGTTTAGTTTCTGAGAAACCTTACAGACTCCACAAAAACCCTTAAGAAAAGATCACGAAGTTAAACACCTCCAATTATGATATTTAGCATTCCGTAATTACAGATCAACACCACAATGGTAATCTGGGGCAGTCTGTAAATTAATGGAAAGAAAGCTTAAAGTGACATCAGAAACATACCTTTTTGTCTATGTAGTCAGCCCAGAACTTGGCTTGAGCTCTCTGGTATGGATCTGACGGTAACAATGGAGGTTCGCGCTCCCAGACTTCATCAATATATTCAACTATTATCAGAGATTCGCTGATGGGTTTACCGTTGTGGATCAAAACTGGGATTTTTTTATGAACTGGGTTCGTTTCTAGAAGTAGAGGGCTCTTGTTTCTCAACAAGTCCTCTTCTCTGCGTTCATACTCGATGCCCTTTTCTGCTAGCGCTATTCTTACCCTCATACCAAACATGCTTGGCCAGAAATCCAACAAAATTATCTCATCCGCCATTCTTACATTCAAATGAAGCAGCAACGGAGAAAATTTTCCCTAAACCCTCATCCAGCCTTTTATATTTTATTGTTAAATGCACATACGGAAAAAAGGAAAAATAAATGATTTAACAACTTATTTTATTTATTTTTAATTTTGTGTTATGAATGTAAAATAAAATTTTGAAAATATATAAAATTTTAACTGTTTTATTTTTTATTTTCAGGATAGATCAAGGATAAAAAAAAATTATTTTAATTTTCCTCTTAACATTTTCCTACAAACCAAACATGGTATTTAAAGTACTCTGAATTATTGGAACCATTTGGGTAGATAGTTGGGAAAATCTTTTTCGGAAGTGTTTCCCAAGTGTGGCGAGCAAAGCTTTCTTCATTCATCTTTATTCTACCTAGCAGCATCTTGTGGTGGGGCACTTAAAAGAATTCCAAGTTTCCAATGTTGCTTTTGTTTATTTATTAAAAAAGGGAAGAGCGGCAAATAAAAAATTGGAGAAGGCTGAAGATAGTATTCGATTCGTGCTAAAATTCTTGAGAAGGCAAGTTTCTAGGGCCGTTTTACCAAAAGAAAAAGTTTGCATAGAAACTTTAATTTATATTGAAAAAGTTGATATTCTTGTCATAGAGCCCAATAAAGAAGTTTGAAAACCTAAAACATCTCCTTGGAGAGAGCCCATTCCTACCAAGATCCCGAACATAAGAAATGCAGTATAGTGAAGAATAAGAAAAGATGCAAAAAGATAAAAACGAAACATAGTGTAATCTTGCGCAAATCTGCTTAATAGTTTTTATACTGTGTCGAGATATAAAAAATAAATTAGATTATATTTTTTCGGCGTTAAAAGGCCCCAGAACGAAAAATAGTAAAATCCGTAAATTTCTGAAATAGAATAAATTTAGTAAAAATGTCACATGGAGACCCAACGGTCCTAAATGAAGAGTGTAATGTTAAAAATGTGAATAAAATGAAATGAAGTGTTAAAATGACAAAAATGAGAAATTGAAATTAATGGAGTAGCCAAACATGGCCTTAGCCATGTAATGGGATTAAAGACTAATTTTGGTCTTAGAAAGCCATTTTCACATTTGGGCATTTCCATTTCGAGAGATAAAGGGAAGTAGAACTTTGTGGAGAAGGAGATTAGTGATTTTTAAGTAACGAGTTTAAGAGATAAAGAAGAAAGAAGGATGCTTGGTATTGAAGAATCAAAAAAGATTAAAGGTATAGAAACAGACCCTAACTTTCACTAACATGTTAGGTTGATGAAAACCCCAAAATTTTTTGGATGAGATGTTTGTATTGGTTGTAAACGAGTTTTGGGGTTCTTTCTACAGAAAGTTGTGTTTAGATTGGTTTGAGAAATTTTTGTATAAAAGAAATTGTGAGGTTTGGAGTTCTTTGTCAAGTTTTAGCGCTTGTTGCTGTTTGTTATAGGTTAAGTTATAATCATCCAAATGGAGTGATTCTAATTGGTAAATAACCATAAGAGCTGGAGCTACAAATGTATAGAAGGTACCATGAGCAAATTGTAGCTCTAAGGCTCCCGAATATGGGTTTAAAGGTGAGTTTGGGTAGGCTGGCGGGTATCTCTGTTTTAGATTGTAGTTGTGGTGTTTGGCCGTAAGTTGAATTTATTCGTCAAAATTAGTGATTGAAGTGCAGATGGCCCAAACTTCACAGAGATAATTTACTTGAAGGAAGTATATGTAAATTATAACCTCAAAGTACCCAGAAATCTGTCAAAGTGGAGTTATGTGCAGATTTTGTTTTGCAAATTAGAGTAGTCTAGATATAAAATGCAATAACAAGCTTTGGAGGATTCAAATCTGATGATTCCACTGAGAAGAAACCTTATAACCATAGCTTCAAATAAGTGAATAACCATTACCAATTTATGGATTTAAGACCCCTGAAATCGAAAATAATAAAGAGGATCCAAAGGAGTCGGGCATATTATCGACTGGGGCTTTGACATTAAAATGCCGTAACTTGAGTTTGGTTGATCCAAATGAGATGATTCAAATTCCTACTGGAACTAGACTAAAAAAAAAATATCATTTTGTAGAAGAAAGCATGAGAAAAATATGGCTCATGTGTCTCCAGAAAATTTTGCAAGTGAATGAGTATTGCGTAGACATCAACCCTAACAAAAAAAAAAATCCTAGAATGCACAACTGATTTTTCTTTCTTGGGTTGTTCTTTAAATGTGACATATTTGTGATGAATTAGGGGTTGGTGACGAGGAAGCTTGACCCAAGGACGGGATTCTGAGGATAGGAATCAAAGAGCGACAACCTTTTTGAGTTTGTTCTTGAATCTTCTCTTGTTTCAAATTTGTGAAAGTTTGATCTACACTCTTCTTTCATTGTTTCAAAATTGATTGTGGAATATTATGAAATATTGAAATGATTTATGATAAATTGCATATTGATTTGTTTTAAATTGATTTGAGAAAACCGATTGCAAAATAAATTGCATATGAAAATTTGCATGAGTGTTGAAAAATAAATTATTGTATCCAAATGTATATACACTATTGTAAATTGTATTGAATGATTTGAAGACCCTTAAAAGAATGTTAACCATTAAAATTCGAGTTAAGAATATATTGGTGTAACGCTCCGTCCCGAGAGGGTGTACGGTATGTGTAACCGTAGGGTCGCGATATAAGACCAAGATTCTGAATTATTTGAACATTACAATGTAATTTTGTTTTGTTTTTGGCAAGTGAAATTATAAAGTTTTCGCGACACTTTTGCAATTACGAAAAATGAGGTAATAAAGATAAATTACGGAATTTCAAAAGCGATAATGATAATAATAAATCACTATAAATTCGCCGCAGTTCTCGTGAAAATTATCTGTATCTCGATGATCGAAACGGACTACGCCGTTAAATTTGTCTAACGAAATCTAGTGACCCAAAAAAATTTCGTTGAATTCTGAGACAGTCAGAATATTTTACGATTTTTTGGGTGATAAGTCGTCAAGAATCTCGCGACGGTGATTTACAAAAATCTTCTGGTAAGCTGTGAACTATTGATCTAAGCTCATTTATAATAAAGTGAATCGAAAAGAAATAAATTTTTTTTGGAACATAAATGTAATTCGAATTTAACAATATAAATCATTTATCCAAATAATAATAATACACAAAAGTCAAACTAGCAGGGAAGACACATGTCATGCGAGAGAGAGATTTATATTTATATTTTTTTTTCTTCTCTTCGTTTCTCTTTCAGATTTATGGAAATCGGATCGTAGATTTTTCTCGGAGTAGAAGGCAAAGTTGGTCTACGCGACGAGAGCCTACGCAGAAAAGATCGGGGTGTTTCCAAGATTTTAGCTAAAGATTTCTTCAAACTCCAAAAGGTAAGGAATTTCTCTACTTTAGTTATTTTTACCTCAAATGCTATGTAATGGCTTGAAATTTTCTTAGAGGCCATGAAGGTCATAAACTTCGCCCAAAATTTTTGGAGACCGAGTTTAGGAATTTTCAGATCGTGTTCGACAAATTGGTCGACTCGGACCTGTTGACGCTTGGGGTTGAAATTTTGTGATTTTATTCCGCACAAATCTCAACATAAATTTCGGGAATCTTTTCTGTTTTTAGACTCTATGGGAAGTCCCTTGAGTCTAGAATTTAACCATATGCCTGTCAATAGCATTTGGTGCCCACATAATTTCTGAAAAAAATTATTTGTAGCACCATGTATGCAAATTGCTTGGTTGTGCTGACGTGTGTGGTCTAATACATCGAATAGCAGGGGGTCATTTTGAAAAAGTTGCTAAAACGGATAGTTTTGATGGGGCAATTCATGTGTAGGGGCATTTTGGTCAATTTCATCTCATATTATCGATGTCCTTATCGAATGTTGACCAAGATGTGAAAAGCTTTATATTAATCAAGCTTCATTTCGATATACGCTTGAAAGCCCTTTGTACGTTTTAGCTAAACGTCAACTGCAAGATTTTCGTATTTCTTTTATGGATCAGAAGACGGAGCATACAAGATAATCTAGCCGCGCTGACAAGAATTGAAAAGAAATTAATGAGAAAGGTGAGTACTCAAAATCGCTTTAAAAACGAAAGTATTTAAATTACAAGTTTGTAAAGTACTTTGAAAATATAATGTAATTAGTAAAACAATTTTTTTTTTTACCTCCCACTTGTTCTACTCGGGCCATAAAAATTTCGACCAAAGACTTAAGAAATAGTTTGGCACAGTTTAGCAAAAACCCCTAGATGGCATGCTTCGGTTTCGGTCGGATGTATCTCGGATGCGTGCATGGCGGGGTTATGGGACGATATGACTAGCTATAATGCGCAGTCGTGATTGGGGGTTAAGATATAGTATATATTTATATAAGTAGTGCGCCCTCTGCACATTCAAGCATTATATAGATAGTTAAGCGCGACATAGTACATGGCGATGAGTGTTGGTTCGAGTTCCATCATAGGGCATTTTGGTCCAGAGTTCCATTATGTTTGCGAGATCCGCCGTGTTCATGGACCATATGTATTAAAGCGGGTAGTGTTAGGGTTCACTACCGATGCACGATTCACGAGGTTTCGTGGCATCACGTTTGAGGTATTTCAAAATGGGCCACGATGGTTGTTACTGATTTACGGTATGGCACTTTAGGATATTAACGCGTGAAAGCGATTTCGTGAAATAGTTTTGAAATGGTTTTCATAGCAAAACTTAGTTTCGTAGCGGTTACAACCATTTTACGTGCTGATTTTCATATTAGGAGGTACATACAATAAATGACGACATTTTAGAACTTATAGTACTCACTAAACCCATTTGGCTCCACGATTTTACATTTTGTGAAATTTTCAAGTCACGGTCTTGGCCAGAAAGACTTTTCCACGATCCTCAATCCTAAACAACGTGTTGTATGTATATATAAGATAAGGTGTAAAGTAAACCTTGATAAAAGACAAAATGTGACATTTTGTATGTACAAATATCTTTTGTAAAAATATGCATGCATGGTTTTGAAGCAGGTGCGATGAAATTAGGTTGGATTGATTTGTATCTTATATTTGATGAGGATAAGGTCGCTATGGACATAGTTGGATTTTTGGAAAATATTGGGAGTGCATTTTTTATACAAGTGATTTTTGTATTTCGAACTTGACCACCGTGCAGTCGTTATGCTGCCGGATTTTCGTTAAATCTAAAGGTGTGATTTTGATAGAAAAGTACAAAATTTTATAACCCACGTTTTCCAAAGATAGTTTCAACAATTTTAACGGATTAGCTTCATGGTAATTTGTCAGTCGAGCAAGCTTGGCTGGGAGGTTACTATGGAGTTGTCGACAGATTCCCTGTCAATAGGAAGGGGGTCTGTCAATTGGTATACCAATAAGGGTCAAATTAGTAGTACTAGGCTGAATGTAATGAAGTGTCACTCTGATCCGTAGCCCAGCGAGACAGTATCGGTAGTGTTCATGAAATTAATTTTAATAGCGATTGTGACCAATAGGACGTGCGTGTTATAAAACCATTTTATATTGGCTGCGACCAGGGGCCAGTGCGATGATTCATTATCATGCAGCATAGGTTAAATTCGATAAGAGCAAAATGTAAGATTGAAAATTTGCTGATTTGAATGATTTAGTGCGATTGAAATTGCACCAACAGAAATGACCAATGAATTGAGTGAATATAAATGAAATGAATATATATATATATATATATATATATATATATATATATATGTATATATGTATATATATATATATATATATATATATATATATCTTTCTTTCTATATATATATATATATGTATGTATGTATGTATTGTACTGCATTGATCATTAGAAAAATGTACAAAAGCATTGTTTTATAAACATTGCATGAATTGATTTAAACTAAAATGAAAAGAGAATTGTATAGAACCACTATGCATGAAAATGCTTAGCACATTGTTTTTGTCATCGTGCAGGTATCGAGTGAACAAGTACGAGGACAAAGACCACAGAGATTTAAAATCAATGACAAAACTTCGCGGTGTCGGGGTAAATATCCGACCATGCATTCATGAAATGGATTTGACCATTTTGTATAAACTCTGATATATTTTGTAAATGATCTGATTGAAAATGGCATATAATGCCATATTGTACAAATGTGGGATTTATCCTAAAATGATGGGCCTACCTCAAATGTTTTGATGCATATTATTATATATTCTATAGTATACGAAAAAAAAAATTATTTTGGTATCAGAGCTACAATTAAATTGTTAAAAAAAAAAAGGGGGTGTTACACAGAGTGAATGATGAGAGCTACAAAGTAGTATGATTTGCATATGTTGGTATATGCATTTAGAAGCTTGCCCCATTGTTTCCAAGCATATTATTAGTACATTTCATTGTTTTGTTGCTGAGAGGAAAGTTCACACAAGAAGTGAACTTTTGCTATTGCAGATGCTCGTTGCGACAAGCACATAACTCGTTGCAATGTGTGACATAACCACTAAAGCGGGAGGAGCAGCCCGCTGCAATGTCTAGAGGATCAAACGAAGATGCTTCATTCGGCTAAAGCGATTCATCAATGCATCCAGCTTTGCCTCTATTGTTGACATCTTGTTCAGCTCAATGATACCACCTCATCTCAGTCTATTGTTGCTCCCCAAAGTCTCAAATGGAGCTCTATAGTTGCTCTTGACCAAATCCTCAATAAGCTGGTTGGCCTCTTCAACACTCTTCCTCTTGAATGCTACACAGCAGGCTACATCAATGATCCCCTTCGAAGAGTAGTTCATTGCATGATAGAAGATATCCATTTGTGTGATCTAGTTAATGCCATGCATTGGACATCTTTTTAGCAATTTCTTATACTTTTCCTAAGCATTGTAGAGGCTTTCTTCTTCTCCTTGCTTGAAGGCTATTATCTCTCTTCTTCTCTCAGCTGTGAGGGCTGGCGAGAAAAATCTCTCCATAAAAGCTTCAACCAACTCCTCTCAGTTGCTAACTTATCCATATTGTAAAGATTCGAACCAACTCGTTATTGTGTCCCTTAGTGAGAATGGAAACAGCTGTAACTTTATGACATCTGGATTTACTCCATTCAATTTGACAGTGTTTGCCATCCTCAGAAATCTTCCTAGGTGTTCATTGGGATCCTCACTGGGATGCCTTATGAATTGGTGTTGCTGCACCATGGTGATCAGAGCAGGCTTCAACTCAAAGTTGTTAGCCTCTATGGATGGTGGCCTTACAGTTGAATATTCATTTTGAGGATTGGCCTCCATAAATCTTCCATTGTCCTCTGTCTCTAAGGTCTTTCTATCATTGGTTTTGTAGCACCTTCGGTCGACGGGTTAGGCGGATCAGGCCCGATTAGGGATGCTCTTTTTAATTCTTTTATTTATTTGTTTTTTTCAAAAGTGTCGCGACCGAATCCCGGCCCAGCAGAATGGCGGATACGAGCCGGGCGGTTTATTCAAGCAGATTTTCATTTATCTTATCAAAACATTTTATTTATGTCATTTCATTTTAGAGTTTTCAATTACGTGGAAACTGTTTCAAATGGTAGGCCCTTAAACATTTACTTTTATACAATACGTTTACAAAATAGCATATCATGCCTTTACAAAATGATATACAAAACACTATTTCAGAGATTAACTCCTTGTTCATAAAATATCACATGTTCAAAAGAAATTATATGCATATGACAGGGTATATACTTATACGCCGCAACTTTCTCTATGGCTCTACGCTTCTTGATCTTGTATTCTTTCATGTTTACTCGAAACCTACATATAGATAAAAACTACACGCTAAGCATTTTGAACTGTGGTTTCTATCTGATTCTATTCCAAATTTTCGGTTCACAGACATGGATTTATCATAAAACCATGCCGCACTATCGAAACTATACTCATGTTTTATTCCTTTTCTACATGATTTCACTTTACAAATCATTGATCATATCCATATGCATTTCACATGCAACAAATCATTTAACTCGTCTTGAGATTCAAACATATACTCTTAAGGAAGTATTTAGTTTACAAATCTCATTTTCACTCATCAAAGTTTGTTATTTCACTTTGTTTATATAATTCACATTCATGACGGATTCCATTCGATGAATCCCGTCCTTTTAGTCATTCGGTAATGTGCTTACACAATTAACAGTTTCAGTCTTCCATCATGACGGATGCTGATTGGTGCAACCCACTAAGTGGTCATTTAAAAATTCCATACGCCATCGCGGATGCCGTTGCGAGGTCAAATCCCTTGGTGGACATTTTAACGATGTCATACCGTCGCGACCGGATGGCATCGATTGGTGCATCCTACCATGTGGGACATTGCGCAATTTCGGTTTTCCTTCATGACGAATGTCGATTAGTGCATCCCGCCATGATCCAATTCAAGATGTCAAGAATTGACCAATTCGTTTACAATTCAATTAATCACTCACATGCATTTAGTTGTCAAACATTTCAAATATCATATTTTCAAATCCATATGCACTTTCATAATATCATTTCAAAGATATACTCATTTCATAAAATCATTTCAAATTTCTTTGGTAAACTACGAAAACACTTGAAATCCGAATATAACTTCGGTGAACAAAGAACTAACAATACTTAAATCGGAATAAAGGTCCAAAGAACTAACCGAAACTGTCAGCTCTCGTTTCCTTCCCTTTGATCTCGGTCCTAGTTTAGGTGATCCTCACCCGTCCCTAGTCAATAACAATTACGCCACTCTTAGTGGATAAACACTTATACATTTTTAGTGAATGACAATTAATCTTCGCTAATAGTTTTGTGTTAAGACACTAGAGTCACCTTGTCATTCAGGTGGCGGTATGGTATTCATTTTCATTTAGTTTTATCCTTGAACCCCGATTAATAATTTATTAGGGTCCTTAAACTATCGATGTATGAATACGAGTTGCTCGGGAACAAAAATAAAAAATTTGCTCGCTATGAACAAGAGACCTTCGCCGCGACGTAGCTTTGCTACTCCTCGGCGTACCCGAGGGGTGCCATTTTGGCACCTCAGCCTCACCGCGGCGAGGGTATCCCACGCCTTGGCGTAGGTCTACGCCGCAGCGTGGGTTCCCTATGCTGCGGTATAGGAGCCCATTTTTGCCTAAATTTTTCTAGTTTTCCTCATTTTTGCGATTTCCTCCAAAAATCCTCAAAATCCCAAAACAAAACATGGGAATCCTCGATAACATCTATCATCCTAAACCAACCATGAACAAAGGCCATGGATGGATTAGGGTTTTCTAACCTAAACATTAAATCGGCTTTCTAGGGGTTTAGGTTCGTACCTTGAATCTTGAAACTACATGACCTAAGCCCCTTCTTTCCTCCTTGATCACTTGGAAACCAAAATGTGGTTGATCTCCCACAGGCAGTTTCTCTCATTACTAGCGCTATCTTACTCACTCTCCCTTCCCTCTCAAATTCGTTTTGCCCAAATGCACAAATGTGCTCTTCTAAGACCACATTTGGTCTTATTTCTCTATTTAAGTGTAAGGCCATGTTTGGCTTACACAAAAATTCCATTTCTCATTTTTCTCCTTTTTGGTCTTCATTTCACTTTCATTTATCATTTAATTCACTATTGCATTTAAGCTTATTCTATTCTTGACCTTTAGGTCCTCATTTTACCAATTTCAAATTTGCCCTTTTTACACTTGGGTTTATTTCTGGTTTCAATTAATTTCTCATTTTAGCATATAACATTTAATCATATGCTCACATATTCATTTCACATTTCACAATTTATCAGTTTTCCCGGAAAAACCCATGTTTGGCTCAATTCATACTTGGAATATATAATAAAATTATTATAAAAATTCTAGTATATTTTTGGGGCGTTATAGGTTCAGCTGGTATATGTTGATCAGTCCCTTCTTGCTCTGTCGTAACTGCTTTTTCTGCTTCTTTCGCATTCTTTAGATTTCTCAAAGTTTTCTCAATTTCAGTGTCCACTGGTAGCAGTTCTAATTCTATCCTTCTGTGTATATATGTAGTGCCTGAAATAATGATAAACTGAAATCAAAGTGATATCAGTAGATAACTTGAATATATCATGATTAGCTCAATAAAAGATATGTAGTTGAATTTTAAAATTTTTCTTAGAATTCATATAAAAGAAAAAATGTCCAAACTAGCAATTATCTTTTTGGTTGGAATATTGATCTTTAAACTCTACTTCAATCCCTGGCAATGAAACTAAAAACTTGTTGAGACCAAAAGATGTGATCAACTCATTCTTAGCACTACTACCAAAGACTGTGTTCAATCCTTGGCAACACCACCAAAAACTTGTTGATATGATTTTTAACTAGACCAAAATTGATGAAGTGATTAACAAAAGGTACCAGAAACTGTTCCCAATTCCTAGAAACCATGCCAAAAACTTGATTGACTATTGTATAAAATAATAATTGAATAAAATTGGTTTTGGTCTAAATCACTGCAAGTGCACAGGTCATAAAAGTAATAAAGTTGATTTAAATACCAAATATTATTCCCACGAGGATTGATTAGAAAATCTAAAGATTAACTATTATCACTACTCAAGATCATAGCTATTTGAACCACAATTTTGAAGATTTGAATATCTAGGATGAATTTAATGAAAGAATGTATATAAAATTCTCTTAAAAGTAAAAGAAATCTAATCTAATAAAATCAGAGATGTTTCTAAGTAGAAATAACACAGGAATGAAATCAATGTTATGATTATCAATTTGTAGTAGTTTCTAGAAAAAGTACTGAATGAGGATATGAATCTTGAATTTGTCCAAGAGTGAAATAGCATAGCCTTGGTAAACCTCTTGACACTACACATTTCACTATTTAGAGCACCATATTCCTAAACCATGTCAATGGGTCCAAATAACTACTTTTAGGATTTGATAATCTTTAAGATTTAGTTGTTTTTCCTTTCCAGTATTTCACAACCATTTCTTTGGACTAAAAATTTCTTGTCCCCATAAACAGGGTAATAAAAGCCTTTTCCAATGCAATTGGTATCTCATCCATCAATTTAAATAAAATGCTCTCTCTCCTTGATTAGAATCTCAGCTAACATGGGATCAAGACCATTCTACCAAATTTTGGTGAAACCTCTAATGGTAAAGGTGATGTATCAGCAAATGGTTCTTATTCCTTATGAACAATCCTCTACTGTCACTCAGAAGGGAACCTTAAAATCAGATATTAGAACTTCACTTGTGAAACCATCAAAATTACTCTTAGAGTACATTAGTTCATTGAATATCAATACAAAATACCCCTAGGTGACTCCTCTTTACTCTTATGTAGTCCATTTTTGTGTCACTCAGGGGGATCGTGGAAATCAGAGTACTGATACAGTTCATTTCTAGGTATAGAACAATGATATTCAGAACAGCTAAAAAAAAAAACAATACCAATTAGAGCAACTCAGATTTCACACCCACAAAATCATTTATTATTACAAGCAATACTTAAACACCAAACTCTTTCTCAGAGGGAGCTCATTTTTTCATAATTGGATCATAGTAAGCAATGACTAGTTGATTAAAAAATTCATTGCTATTGTAATCTATTGAATAAAATGAATTCCAAAACTAATTCAAGATTCCATTTAGATTCAAACATAAATGAAATTTCGTATACAATGATCCTAGCTCCAAGTTCTACTCAAATCGATTACTCTAATTCAAAGAATAAAATAAAAGAAAAAATATATATATATAGGAAACTTCAATCCTCCTCAAGAGCTCAAGGATTGCTGAATAAGGAGCTCTTCTCATGCAAAGTCGTGACAGAGTAATCAAATTTGGCGACAATACTTCTGCTTTTAGACTTCCATTGTGTTATGACATTCATTTATGTGTTGCAACATTTTTCTTATACTTCTTCTCATATTATGTTGGGACAATCTTTCTACTGTCATCTTGCACTCTGCTTTGTCTTTGTTAAGACACGGTTCTACTTGTTGCGACAAACTTTTGCAAGTTGCCTTGGGGTTTTGTCATGACAATTGTAATAATGTGATAACATAACCATTTCTTGCCTTAGCCATTTTTTTTTCTACTTTTTTTTGTTGGTTTTTGTTTCTTTTGCATTAAAACCCTACAAAACATAAATCTGGGTGAAGATTTCATAATTCATCATTAAATTGAACCTTAAACTTTCAAATATGCATGAAAAATGAACTTAAAAATGGATGAGTTTTGGACTCATCACCTGTCCAGCATTTGACTAATAAAAGGCAAA
Organism: Tetrastigma voinierianum; assembly: GCA_016808115.1. Classification (NCBI taxonomy): domain Eukaryota; kingdom Viridiplantae; phylum Streptophyta; class Magnoliopsida; order Vitales; family Vitaceae; genus Tetrastigma; species Tetrastigma voinierianum. Next base: position 92,832 of record JAEQBH010002945.1, on the reverse strand, counting down.
GGATAGTGATCCTTTACATTGGCGTGTTCAATTTCACATGTCGATACGCCACCCTCCGTCTGTCACAATTCTTGTTGGAATTAGCTCATCTTCTCATTTCGGTGGTGTGAATCCACCGCTGCTTGGGAATACATGAAGCCCAGGCTCGCGGGTTATTTGAGATTGCATAAATGAATCCTATATTTAGCCATTAAAGTATTTTTTTTTCTGACAACTTCTTTCATAACTGGATTTAGCCTTCTCAGAGGTTCAATTGATGTTTTTCTATTTTCCTCCTAGAGGATTTTATGCATGCAAATTGATGGACTGGTCCCTTTAAAGTCTTAACGACGGGCTATTCTTTGCTTTGTATTTTACGAGAATTTCAACCCCGACACGCTCTTTGTCTCTGTCAGTCGGCTACTATAATAACAGGTTTTGATCTTTCAGCTCCTAAGAAGGCATATTTAAGGTGTTTGGGCAATTCCTTCAAAATTAATCCCTCATAACTTTTTTTTACCTTCTGTTTCTTTTCTTCACTACCACTTGATTTTCCTGCATTGTCTTCATTCAAACTACATACTATTTCTTTTAATTCAACCCTGGCATTCAGATGTTTAAAATCAAGATCCTCCATATACTAGAAATTCATCATATTTTCATTCATTGAATCTTGATTCTTACAATCATCAATCGGGTTCATAGCGGCCCAAGACACTTTTTCTCTGATCTTGCATTCAGAGCTTTTTCAAAATCGAGCTACTTCAAGCTCTTATTAAGATTGAAGTGTACTTCTTCATTTCCTACCCTAAGAATGAGTTCTCATTTCTTCACATCAATCAAGGCTGCTTCAGTGGCAAGAAATGGCCTACCCAGTAGTAGTGGAACTTGTTTGTCTTCCTCAATGTCTATTACAACAAAATCCACTTGGAAAATAAATTTTCCCACCTTGATTAGTACATCTTCCAAGATTCCTTCTAGTTAAGCCATAAACTTGTCTACCATTTGTAAAGTCATAGTTATAGGAGTTAACTCCCCTAATCTCAATATTTTCACCACAGACAATGGCAGCAAATTGATGCTTGCACCAAAATCACAAAGAGCTCTACCAAACTCATAGTTCCTTATAATGCAGGGAATGGTGAAGCTGATGTTTGCTGATTTTTGTATAGATCAAATCTACCAAGTAATTAGCATTGCTGCCAAAGACTAACTAAAGTCTCCAGCAATGGCACCAAAAACTTGTTAATTGACCAAAATGTATATACAAAGTTATGACATTGCTACTAAGGGACTGTTTTCTAATCCTCGACAACGGTGCCAAAAACTTGTTTATAAATTTTGATTAAAATATGTGTTGTCCTTTTTGTAAACTGGATTCATTAAAAATTTTGTTTGATGCAAATCCTTACATGTGCCTGAGTCGATACAAGTAATAAAGTTGATTTTAAGTTAAAGATATTATTCCACGAGGGTGATGATAAATCAAAGACTCACTACCCAACTACTCAAGATCCTTACTATTTGAACTCCAATGTTAAAATGATCAGAGAACTAATAAAATAATTTCACTAGTATACATAAAAAAAAAAATTAATAAAAGTGGATTTGAGAGTTCATTGAGTGAGACAACACTGGGAAATAAACTAATGAATAATTGTCAATTTCTGCATCATATTAAATCATAGTTAAGCCATAAGTTGGAAAGCTGAATTTGTCAAAGATGCATTATGGTATAGTTTGGATTTCTCCCTTAACCATACCTTTCCCTAATTAGAGATTCATGTTCATTTCTGACTCATGGATCTAATCAATTACTTGTAAGATATAATCCTCTTTCTAAGATCTGGGTGTTTTTCATTTTCAGTACTTCACACCCAAATCTTAGGAATGAAGAATTCTTGCCCCCATAGACAGGATATTGCAGGTCTTCTCCAATTTAAATGGCACCTCATCCTTCAATACTAATGAAATTTTCCATCTCCTTGATTAGATCTTTGCTAACATGGGATCAGAATCCTTTCATCAGAAAGGAGAAACCTACGACGATTAAAGCGATGCTTCGATCAAATCTAGCTGTAGGTAAATTAGTGATCTATCACAGATGTCTTTGGGGTGCATTAGTTAAAGTATTAGTCTACCATACCCACAAAGAATTGCTCGATACTAAGGATTCTCCATCTGTGTCACGCAGGGCCTCATGAAAATCGAGCAAGATCTGATACTTTGTTTAGATTTTAGTACTAGTATTTGAAACAATTAAGTTCAAAAATAATACCAATCAAATAAATTTAATAATTCTAACTAAGGCGTTCTTCCACTTTGTGCTGAAAAATAACAATCACCATCGACCCATTCCCAAAGAGAGCTCAATCTTTCAAAACTAGTCACATAAATCAGTGACTAATTGATCAAGAAAATTCACTGAGATTGTAAACAAACTGAAATAAATGAACTCCAAAAATTTTCTAAAATCCATTTAAAGTAGAACAGTAGTGAAAGAAAGAAGTTTACAATGAATTCCAGCTCAAAGTTGTACATCAGTTCATTATAGTCCTGCAAATTAAGCAGAACTAGCTAAAAACTACCTCGACTAAATCTGCAAAAAGGAAATAAAAAATAAAAATAAAGGAAAAATAAAAGAAAAATAATATACAAAGAGTATTTAGCTACCCAAAAGTCCTGGATTTGCGGAAACTGAGCACAGTGCCTAGATGCGTCTATTTATAGAGCTTTAAATGATGGGCCGCACTTCAAGACACAAATTGTGGATCCCAAAATTTCTAGCCTAAAATGGTCTCTTGTCGCGGCAAAGAAAGTTCTGTCGAGCATGGTTCTTACCTTTTTCACCTAGCTCTTGTCATGCCCAACAGTTTCCCGTCGTGACATATTTTCATGCTTTTTTTCTTCGATTACCATCCACGACATGGTTTGACTTTGTCGTGGATTATTGATATTTATGCATTTTATGTTGCGACATGGTTTTGTCGAGACAAAGTTTTCCCTTCTCGACTCTTCAACTTTATTTACAACGATTATGCGCTGTATTGACATTCTTTGCATTGTTATCCTCCCGATTTTATCAGGACAATATTTGCCTTTATCGCTATAATTTCTCAATACGCGTAGTTTGTTGTGTGACCAGACTTTTTGTCGTGTGAGTTGTATTGCCTTGTATTGCGAGGCCCGAGACTCTATGTCGTGATAGACTATTTCCATGTTACGATAGAGGCTTCTTTACTCCTTGTCGTTGGTTGAACTTTTGTTGCAACATTAAATCCCTTGTCGCAACAAACTTTCCTTGGCAACTCCCACTTATCTTCCATTTTTTGTCGCGGCATAAAACTTCTCAGTCGAGACAAAAATCTTTGACTCTGCAGCTTTTATTGTCACAACATAATTGCTGTACATGCAGCGAGATGTCTGCCAGTTCATTGGTATGCGTAACCCTAGTTTTGTGTAACAATCTTCAATCATTCTCTCACTTTTTCCTTCTCAACATTCACCTCAAGCCTCAAGTTTTCTTTGTTGCAACGGAGAAGTTACAATATTTGCAACAAAGTCTGTGATATTTTCATTCTGCTGACTTTGAATGTTGTGTGACATAAAATCTACTGTATTTATCCTTAGTTGGTATGCGACCATGACATAAAACTTTACTTAAGCACATTGTTTCATTGTTTTGCCATTTTTTACATTTTATGACGAGTTGTGCTATGTGACGAGTTCATCCCCGATGACTTGTTTGTATGACTACTGACGGAATTGCGGAATTCGATGAGTTCCAATGCCATTTACTTGATCGATGTCGCGGCGGTAAGGAATGTTGCGTTCTTCTTCATGAGCTGCTCCCAGCGTGTCGCTGACGCAAAATCCATTATCGTGACATTAATTGGCGGTCCATCTCAAATTGTGTCCGCGACGGTCTTCATTACGAAACATGCTTAGCTTGATCCTTGTTAGACATGCCTCTTGGAACATCTTAGAATTATGTCGTGACATTCTGATACTATGTCGTGACATTCTGATACTATGTCGCGACATAGTTTGCTACCTTGGCTAATTTTTCTTCTTTTCTTATTGGAATTCTCTTTTTTCAATAAAACCATAAACAAAAGTTGTTGAACTCTAATTGACATTAAAATGTATCTATTACTAAAAATATACTGAGAAAATGGATTAAAAATATGAGTTTAGGGCTCATCAAATTCCCCAAAAGTTAAAGTTTTTCTTGTCCCCAAGCAATTAAAAGAAAATTTTGTTTGTCCTCAAACAATTTAGCTTTAATTTTTAAGGACATTTTTATAATAGAATCCACAATTTGGCAAGATCATAGGTTAGTTGTAAAGTTATCTCTAAACATGTTTCCAATCTATAATCAAGAAAAATTTTCAATTAAGTTCACTAATAAGCCAAATAATTCTTATAATGTAACAATTCAATTATTCAACCTGAATTGTGAGTGTGTGATGGTCTTCTCTATTTTTCCTTGGCAGATTAGTTAGTCTTGGGATAATTTTCGATTGGCACTTCCGCCATAATTAACAGTTTCATATGCTTGTTTGTCTATATTAATCTCCACTAATGTAAGCATATCACCACCTTTGGATCAAATAGGTCTTTAGGCTTGTAATGTGTGGCTTAGGTAATTGGGTGGAAAATTTGACAATTTAGGCTCCAAATTTTACCTATACATCCTTGTGACTTAACTCCTTCATGATGCATCATTGATATCAAACTCTAACCTCCTCATCTCGTTTGTGCGTCTTTACGCATGCTCTCTATTTTGGTATTTTCTTTCATTCACCACAATCGGACTATAATACTCTTCCCTTATCACCTAGAAGCTTTCTTTTTCATCTTTTATCAAGGTTTCTGAAATAATATAATGTTTTGTCTTTTTAAGCTTTCTACCTCTCTTAACAAACTTTGGGTCAGTAACTCCCATATCAATTGGCATTAGGGTACTAGGTGTTGAACACCCTTAAGAACTTAATTATTCAAGGGAGGAAGGTGATTAAGGTTTTGAGCACTTTTTGTGTACTAATCAACGTAATTAACCTAATTTGCACATTAAGGTCCCTATTATTCTACTGATCGCATTTTGTGGCTAATTTTGTAGTTTTTGCAAGCTATCTATGCCAAAATTCTTGAGTGATCAGCACAAAATTTGATCAAACTTCAGCGTTGCGGATCGAGAGATCGGAAGGAAAGAATAGCCGAGAAAAATAGAAATGGAGCCATAAAATTTTGCAGGGTTGCGAAATTTTCACAACTTGAGAAATTTTCTCAACCTGCGAAATTTCGCACGGTTGCGAGATTGCTCTTTTGGTTTTTCTTTGCTTTTATAATAGTGTTTGCTATATTTTGTAATTTTGTAAAGGGTTTTGGCTATAAAGCCCCGAGATAGATACCGTTACGGGATCCTCTCCCATTAATAAAATTTCTTTTTGGCGGGAAGCTTTCAGCGCTCCCGCCTTTTTTCCTTTTCTCTCATTTTTCTCTCCTTTTCTCTCATTTTCTAGGTAGCCAAACACCCTCCAAGGATGACAACTTGGAGGATAAGCGGCTAAAACCCTTTCCTCCTTGAAGTGGGAGGCTACTAGGTGCAGAATCTTGAGGCATGTTGAGGGCTCCATGTTTTTCACGCAGGTATCCACTGCCGTTACTGTTTTCCCTTTTTAACTTTAGGTTTTGATCCCTTTTGATTCACCTTGGATGGTTATTACTTGGTAAGCTTTTGGGCTCATTGGATGCTTAATGTTAGATCCGTGATGTTCGTTAGTTATCATATGAGCCATTGTAAGGTGAGCTAAGGTGACTTGTGTTTTAACTTGAATGAGGCTTTAATGTGTCGAGTAGATGCCATTTCAGAAAGAGACTTAATGAGGGTTGGATTTTATAGTTAAATGAAGATCCGATTCGGGAGATGACTATGATCATCCTCCCAGCGTGAGAAAGGACCACAGGAAACCCTCGAATTGCCTAGGAATCGACCAGTGAACTAACACTTCAAGAATTCTATTTTACATTTATTTTATTTAAATTTCGAGTTTCCAAACATTAAACCCCTGTTTTTACCAAAACCTTAAAAGCCAAATTTAATTCACCAAATTGAACCTGGCTGTAAGTCATTTTGTCTGAAAGAAAACCTCATCCTGAGTTCGATCCTGGCCGTATCTTATGATAGCACATCTGTTGTAAAACTTAGAGAAAAATTCAGACACGAAAAATGGTAAAACAGTAATTTCGGTTGAAAACCGAAAATTCTCTAGATCTCAGATGATGAAACGGACTGCACCGTTAAATTCGTCTCGCGAAATCTAGTGATCCAGAAAAGTTTCGTTGAATTCTGAGACAATCGGAATATTTTATGATTTTCTGGGTGATAAGTCGTCAGTGACTTCAGGGACGAGATTTTTACGAAAATCTCGGAAGTTAGGAAATGGGTTGGGTTAAGTTCATTTAAAATAAAGTGAACTGAAAAGAAATAAATTGTTTCAGGATAAAAACGGATCCGAATAAAGCAATATGAATCCTGTATCTAAAATAATAATAATAATAATAATAAAATGTATAAAAGTCAAATTGGTAGAGGAACGGACGAGAGGAGAGAGCGTTGGAGAGAGAGAGGATAGATTTTTATTTTTTATTTTTCTTCTCTTCACTTCTTTCTCAGATCTCTGAATCGGACTGAGTTTTTGATCGGAATTGAAAAGCGAGATTGATCTACACGACGAGAGCTACGCGTGGGCACAAAAATCTTGGAGTTTCGTCAAACTCCACGAGGTAGGGGTTTTATCCTATTTGGTTTATTTTCGATTTAAGTGTTTTGTTGATGATTCGGTTGGTTTGAGGCCTTGAACGGCCCGTTTGATGAATCCGAAACTTGGGGCCAAGGTATTCAAATTTTGGAGCCCATTTGGACGGTCGTAGTATGTAGAAATTTATTTGGGGTGTTTGTTTCATAATTTATGAGAGCCGGTGTGTGTTTGTGTGTATGAGGCCGGAAATGGCCATGGATTTCGGGTTCACAAAGTAGAACCGATGTTGGGTGATTGGCCGTGAACAATAACCCGAGGGTTTATTGTTCACGTGAATAGTGATATGTGAATAGTGACCCCTTGAATAGTAACGTGAATTAACGTGAATAGTGTTCTCAAAATATTTTTGTGAGAGAATATGTTTGGGTGAGTGATTCAAATTGAATTGCTCGTGTTCGTTAATTAGCCCATGCGAGCTAATTTTTGTGTAATGGATTGAGAAATTAAAGAATGGTTTGAGTTGGTGGATCAAAGGAATAGATAGGTTAATACATGATTTTAATGTGTTAACATAGGACATAATTATATGGAATATAATTGTGTGTGTGATAATGGAGATGATATTATAAATTGCTCAAGTGAAGCAAATTTGGGTGATAGTTGATCACTATTAATTGACATTAACCCACAAACCCGTTTTACGTGAGTGCAAATTTGAGAATGCATATTGATATATTTGATATATTGTATAAATGGTTTGGAAATGGCATAATGCATTTTCATATGCCTTTGGGTAACCTAGAGATTAGGTGTTAGTGCATGACATGAATTCCACTACGGCGAACATTGTTGCGAAAGGAATTTCCGCGGGGATGATTTTTCGGAGAAATTGGGTTGGGAGATGGGCCCTTGAGATCATTTCGGATGAAGACCATGAAGCCCATTAAGAAAAGCTCTGTGAATTCACACAGGGTAGTCATCTTTTCACGAGATCTCGGTAGTATATTTTCCAAGAACAACGGGTTTTGTTTTGAAATGATTATTTTCTCATACATGGCTTAGGCAGTGTAGAGTCGATTGAGGACTCGAGACATAGAATGAGCAGCGTAGACATTCCAGAGTAGGATCACGTATTTACTTGAGTGTGTTTAGATAGAGCATTGCATATGCACTTAGGTGAGTAACCCATTTAGGGTGATTCCACTCTTGGGCGATAAGCTCACCACAATAGAATATTTTTTTAGTCTGAGGAGCATTCGAGATGATGGCTCACTTTAGAGGCTGATTTTGAAGAAAGTCGGGTTGTGGCTTTAATGTTTTGGATAATATGTATTAGAATTGTAGATTTTAATATGTATTTGTATTAAGAGTAATGAAATAACTCTTGGACTATTAGAATATAGTTGGGTACATGTTTGATAGTATTGGTATATGGGCTCGCCCGCTGCCATTTTTACTTGGTGTAATGTGGGTCTCGTAATATAGACTTTGAGGATTTTTCGTGTGTCGACGGTAGTCAACGAACTCCCTGCTCGGGCTACAAATTGCATCGTGAGCAAAGGTAAACGATTACCTTGGGAGCTCGATGGGTTTAGATAGCTTAGGTATACGAATACCTAGGGCTTAAGGGCTTGGGCTTAGGTCATAGTCGTGTAAGAACATCACCACTAGGTGTGGTTCGATGTTAGGTTTAGGTATGAGATTACCTAGGAAAGGCACGGGACAAAACTAGAACACTGCATGTGTGTTTTGTGTGTGATCATGAATTGATGAATCATTATGTGAATGGCGCATAACATGAATTGCTGAATGTGTCAGGTGAATCAAGTGCTTAGCAATTAGCACTCGTGTTTGAATTTTTATAGTTGACATGAGTAACCAACAAAGAAAATAAAATGAAATAAAATTGAATAATTTTATTCAGTTAGAGGATAATAAAATAAAATCAAAATTAAAATGGACAAAATTTTGAAATTGAAAATTTAAAATAAAAAAATTGGTGGATAAAAATGATTTAATGTGTGAATTAGTCATTCTCAAGATTGTGATATAAAATGTACATTACAGATATGAACCGCTTCTCGGTGTAAATAGTGTCTCTGGTCGTGGTTCGAAATGAGATACTGCAGATTGAAATTGAACCGCCATTTGAACTGTAGATGGTTGGGCCGAGGATGATGATTTGGAGGGTGTCTGACTGGTACCGGGTCGCACCACCAAGTGTTCGACCAAAGAAGCCACGAGGCGAGGTAGGATCGTGGTGGCGCCTGCCACACAAACCAATGCACAAGTAGCCGTGAGTCCTAGTAACCTGCAGGTTTAGTGGCACATCATCCTCCGACATCCACAGGAGTGAGATCCTCGATGGTGGCACCATTGGTTCATGTGCTCGAGAAGGTGTTGGGAGGCCATGGAGATTACCCTCCGACACGACTCAGATTAAACTAGTCACACCCACGAGGGGCGAGGCCCGCATGGTGGAATGGGCAAGGACCTCAGAGACCTAGGAGGCGATGACATGGGCGAGTTCCGTGAGCTCGCTCACGGGTAAGTATTTTCCGCATACTATGAGGCATGCTAAGGCTCGTGGAGTTCCCAGAGTCACTAGGACAATGAATGTGATGGAGACGTGGCTGTAGATCACGAGCTAGCCCGCTTTGGTCGATAGGATCAAGGTGGCACCGACATACAAGGTTAGAGATTCGAGAATGTACAGTTGTCCACGCGTGATCGTGGATTCCCCGCCACGGACATGACCTATGGTCAGACGGCCCCACCATGTAGAGAGAGATCGAGGATGCTCCTGAAAGCACTCCGGGATGCTGTCAGGTAAATAGGAGGATCACTTTCTTCTAGTTCCAGGAAGAGGCAGAAGACTTATGCTTCACACGAAGCTCGTGACCGTACTGATCGGCATTTGGGTCAAAGCAGGCAAGTGATATGTTACCGCCTAATGCCTGCATATGAGGATCGACGCCCCCAGACAAGGATCTGCAAGGGGACAGCCAGCCCCAGCTAGTCAGAGAACAAAGAGAGTATACTAGCTCATTCCTCCACACCCTAGTACTCGCCAGGAATCCGGGCTCAATTTCTGGGAAAGATACGAGCACCTTCAAGCAGCACAGGGGCCGTAGGGGCCGGAGTGTGGGTCTGAGGTCGTGCACAGGACTCACAGCCTGACTTCTTAGTTGGGCGTATGCATCGATATGTTATTTCTATCGATGCCTGGGCATGAGGCGAGATCACTAGATAGAGGTCTCATGGTACCATTGAGCCGGCACACAATGTGAGCAAACACGATGCAGGATCATGGTACTACAGGCTGAGCACACATTAATTCTCATGGTACTATGTGTCATGTAATTTGGAGAAATAAGGGTTCTTTACTGTATGATCATGTTTAAGGAAGGATTTGGGCTTTCCATTTGCTAGTTGATGATAAGATTGACTATTGGCTCAAATAAAGAACTAATGTGTATGCTTATGCATATCATAAGGGTAGGCTTTAAAAGGCTCAAACTTCCAAGGATGGCCTATATTATTTCTGTTACTGGTATTGCCTAGGATTTTGCATTGACTAATAATCTAACAAGTTCTAAGACATTTGGAGATTTAACTGTTATGGATTCCATAAGATGTCTCTAACTTGAGCACAATTTGTTTCAGATATACATTTGACCATGTGCAATGTTTATCAGGATTCTTAAATAACTGAACTGTTTACAAAACATAATCATTGATCATATTTGTTCCATCAATTTGTTAAAAACTTCCTAATTCTTGAAGTTCAATACATTTATTAATATCCTTACAACTTTCCTTTTCATTTATTCCTACCCCAATTCATCTTTCTAATTTTTGTTTGGTTCCTGGATATGTTGTCATGTTGTTTTTTAATTTAATAGTTCATTCAAAGTAACCATTCAATTCAGATGAAGTTAACACAACAACATTTCAATTCCACGGTCTATTCAATTATACCAAACAATGCACAACAATCAAGTATTTCTGAACTGCTGTAGAAATCTGGCTTTCTCCATTATTTAACAAACCATTCACTAAAAGTCATCACCCTCTAATTATTTAAAGTAAAGAAAGAAAATACAAATAAGACACACATATGCAAAACAGAGTGGAACACCAATTTCAAGTAGTGGAATTTTTTTTTTTTATTCAATTTTGCAGAGAGATTAGGGTACGAAGAGGGAAAATGGGAAAGGAAGAGCAAGGTAGCTATTCTTCATGCCTAGTGGAGGATGCAGATTCATTGGTTCAAACTAGCAACTAGCTACAAAAAGTGAGAACTCGTGAACTGACTCAGGTCATTGGACCTACTCGCCTTTTCACTACGAGCATGACCACTCCATGGTTGTGTGGTCGTCATTGATAAGATCATTTTGTCTCTGCCTAATAGAGTTCAGGGTTCCCTTAAACTCACCTTGGGCAAAGTACATTTTTAACAGGTTGTTGTTGATCATATCCAAACTTTCATTCCAACACTTTTCCCTATAGTTTAGGGGGCCCTCTAATTCCTTATCCATTTTCTCTATCAGAAGTTTTATTTCCTTCTAATGTTCCTTGTACAGATACCTAAAAGCATCTACCTTCTGTAGCAGGTTCTTCTCCATGGCATCCTCCTTTTCCTTCATGATTTTTAACAACTCATTATCCCTCCTGAGCTTATCTGAGATGAGAATGGTTTTCTGAGCTTCTCACTTAGTTCATGCCTCTTATTTCCCCACTAGCTCTTTCATTCTTCACTTCCTCGCCCAAGTGCTTCCTCCAGATTCTCGATTTCATTTCACTCAAAGATCCATGTATTCATCCCTTAGTTGAAGTTGGACTTTCAGGTGGTTGTCCCACTTCTGCATCTCTTGCCTCATTGCCCTTAACATTTCCATCAATTCAAAATTGTTACCTTGAGATTCTGAGCTTCTAATGGCAGATCCCGATGGACTGTTTCACCTGGGATACTATCAAAATTGGGGCTGTAATCGTTTCACAAATTTCGTTGTAACGCTTTTGAAAATAATCTCTCACGCTTGATAGTACGTTTAGGTATAAAATAGATTAAATTGTATTTTCCTACGTTTAAATTGATAAAAACCTGAAAATTTTGCAGGAGCCAAATAAATTTGGTAAATATGTCAAATGAGGACCTAAGGGTCATAAATGAGTAATATAAGTGCCAAAGTATAAATAAAATGAAATGAAGTGGAAATGAAAGTGAAATGAGGCTTTTAAATGAGAAAAATGAGAAAAAGCCAATTAATGTGCTAGCCAAACATGGCATTACACATGACATGAGGATAAAGACCAAAGTGGTCTATGGAATGCTCATTTGGGCATTCACGTTTTTGAGAGGAGCAAGGGAGAAGGAGCTAGGGCTTGGGAGAAGGTATTTTTGGTGTGTTTATCTCCATTCTTGGTCTATCTTTGTTCAATCAAGAAGGAAGAGAAGATTTGAAAGTGAGCTGGTGTGCAAACCAACCCTAACCTCTCGATGATTTTGGATTCGTGGAAAACCCTAACCTTATGTAAAGGTGATTTTTGCTTGCCAGATCACCTTGGAGTTTTTTTGGGTTAAGTTTCAAAGTTCTTTGGGTTAGGATTGGTTTTGAGGAAATTTTGTAGAAAGGAAATGATGAAGTTTCAAAGGAGTTGTTGTCAAAAAATTTTCAAAACCCCGTTTTTTGCTCGCCAGGCGCTTCAAGCTATAATCATCCACATTGAGTGATTCCTTAATTGCAAAGAACCATAAGAGCTAGAGCCACAAATGTATAGAAGGTATCAGGAGTACCAGCTTTAAAGCCCCAAACATGGGCTTAAAGGAGAGTTTCGTAGCCGACTGACATGCTCTGCTGGGTGTAGTCGTGGTGTTCGCTGCAAGTCGAAGCCACTCATCCAAATTGAGTAATTCAAAATTATGGGTAAACTAGACTTTTAGGAAAATAATTTACTTGAAGAAAGTGTATGCAATTTGTAACCACAAATTGCCCAGAAACCCGTCAAAGTAGAGTTATGTAAGAACGACCGACTGCTTTGCAAATTAGAGTTTGCCTGATGTAAATGCACAACTTGAGTTTTACTATCCAAATTGGATGATTCCACTGAAGAAGAAACTTATAACCATAGCTTCAAATGAGGAAGATACAATTACTAAATTATGGATTTAAGACCCCCCGAAATTGAGAATAAAGAGGTAACCTGAAAGTGAGATGGGCATACCGACCACTTTGGCATTAAAATGATGAATCCCAGTTCGGGGTGGATCCAAATGAGATGATTTCAATTCATACTAAAAATATACTAATAAAGCTATCATTTTATTGAAGGAACCATGAGCAAAATGTGACTCATGTGTCCCCAGAAAATTTTTCAAGTGAAGGTGTATTGGGTAGACATCAACCCTAACCAAAATCCTAGGCATTTACCAACTCCGATTTTTTTTTCTTGGTCGTTTCTTGATCAGGACATATTTGCGGATGGATTGTGGGCTGGTGACGAGGAAGCTTGACCCAAGAATGGATTCTGAGGATAGGGAATCAAAGAGCGACAACCTTTTTAGGTTTGTTCTTCACACTTCTTTCTTTGTTTCAGTTTTGTGTTTTGTTTGACAAACTAAATCTAAAAGATTTTATATGAATATGCATGTGTGATCCGTTTGAGTCATAAATGAATTGGTTTGTTCTCTACTTCTCTCTCTCTATTTCTAAAATTTTTTAAGGATTATAAAATAAGTGGATTTATTGAAATGAATTGTGATAAATTGCAAATTGATTTGTTTTAAATTGATTTGATACAACTGATTGTGAAATGAATTGCACATGAAAAATTGCACGAGTATTGGAAACCAAGTATTTGGATATAAATGTATATACACTATTGTAAATTGCCCTTAATAGAATGTTAACCATTAAATTCGAGTTAAGGATAGATTGGTTTACCAATAAGGGTCAAATGAGTAGTACTGCACCGACCGTAATGATGTGTCACTCTAATCCATAAATTTCAACGAGACAAAGATCGGCAAATTAGCTCACGAAACGATTTTTAATAAACATTCACAGCCCCAATGGGACCGTATCGGTTATAAACCTTTTTTATATCGTCTACGCCTCATTCGGGACCGTGCCTATGATTCGTTATCCTGTGCACCGAAAGCATAGGTTAAATTCACTAAATGGCAAAATGAAAAGAAAATTGTGAAATGCATGATTTGCGGTTAGAATTTATTTATCGTGACATGAAACTGCATGATCAGGAAATGACCAATGAATTGTAATTAATATATACAAAATGAAAATATACATATATATTGTAATCGCATTGGTCATTGAAAAAAAATTATACAAAGGCATTGATTTAGAAAAGTTGCATGATTTACTTAAACCTAAAACGAAGAGAAAATGTATAGAACCACTAGCCATGAAATTCTTACTTTGTTTTATCATCACAGGTACCGAAAGGAACAGTATGAAGGAAAAGATCAAGAACGATCTTAGTCAACGCCAAAGTCACCCACCTGAGTTGAATAAAGTCCCACCACATTCATTTAAATATATTTGACACTTTTTGTACAAACTCTGATTTTTTTTTGTAAATATTTTGGTATTGAAAACGGCTTATAATGCCATAATGTTTAAAGGTGGTGAATGGACCAAATGGGCATGTAATGCCATATTTAATGGAAAATTTGTATTGAAAACAAAATGATGGGCCCCCTTTAAGTTCAATTAGTATATACAAATATATTTTCATAAAGATAAATATCCTTTACAAAATGAGCATTGTAAATGTGTTTTACTAACAAAATAAAAAGGAATTGATTCAAAAAGGTGACTACGTCCTAGGATTGGCTCACCCGGTCGCCCACCTGCCACAAGGGCATGGGCCGCCGTACTCCGTTTTTTGCTCGGGTTGTATTATCAATTTGTATCTTATGGATTTCTATAATCTCTTCCTCCTTTCTTGCAACTTTTGCCTTTGTTCTTAGGCCCCTTGGTTATTCATGTCAGCGTAAGAGGTGAGGTCCTAGGGCAATTTTCTTCTTCCTCCCAATCTCCTTCCACACCACCTAGGATGCAAAGCCTAGTAATGAGTGTTGGGTGTGGAATCAGTCCTTTGTAGCCTCCTCTATAATAACTCATAATTGAGTTTTCAATAATTTTTCCAACGCTAAACTTATAGGCCTTTAGGATGGCATACAACAACACTACTTCTGTAACGCCCCAAAAATACCCTAGAATTTTTATAATAATTTTATTATATGTTTAGGGTATAAATCGAGCCAAATGGGGATTTTCCGGGAATTGATAAATGATTAAATGAAAATGTTAAAAGTTATATGATAAAAAAATGAGTATATGATTGAATGTGTTATACTAAGTCATTAAATGATTGAACCCGGAAATAACCCAAGTGTAAAAAGGGCAAATTTGGAATTTGTAAAATGAAGACCTAAGGGTCATATGAAAATAAGTGATATGTCTATGTACAATTAGATGATAAGTGAAGATGCAAATTAAGAGGCTAGTGAGTTTTAAGTGAGAAAAATGGAAAAAATGGATTTTTAAAGAACGCCAAACAAGGCCTTATGGGATTTAGGGAATTAAAGACCAAAAGTGGTCTAAGGGAGCTCATTCTTGAGCTAATCTCGTTTTTGGAGAAGGAGAGAGGAGAAAAGGGAGAAGAGAGCCAGGTAAGCATATAGTTCCGTTTTAGGTGGGATTACTTCCCATTTCTGCTTCTAAGAGATCAAGCAACCTACAAAGAGAAGATTTGAAGAGATCAAAGTAAGAAATCAAACCTAAATTTCGTGATTTTTGATTTGGGGAAAAGCCCCCAATCCTGGGTGGGTTTTTATTGAGCTCTTGTCCCACTTTAGAGTTGCTTAAGTTGGATTCCATGGTGGGTTATAATATACATGAGTTTGGATGGAGTTATTTGAGCCAGGTGAGAAATGGAAAAATCGCCATTTCTAGTCAACCCGCATATTGGTACCGGGTACCAAAAGTAATCGGTAAGTGGGTACCTGTACCATAGTACGTAGGGAATTGGTACCAATACCAAAGCGGTACCGTATTCTCTTCACCAGTAAAGGACCGGTACCGCAGAATCAAAGTGGTATCGCATCGAGCTTCTCGTACCATGAGGAGTTAAAGCCTAGCGGGGGCGCTGCCTCCACCGAATTTTGGAATTTTTTTTAACATTAAGGTTTTAAAAATTTTGACCATTGTTGCCCCAACTGAAAATCTTAAAAAAAATTGTGACCAAAGGTTATCAATCCAGAACATATTCCTATTAGAGATTACCCCCACTAAAATTAAAAATATTAGTTCGCCACCTCTTCAAAGAACCCTCGTTGGTACTCTTGCACTAAGTCTCAGATCACAATCATGTTAGGACCCCAATAGCGTCTTAATGGGGGGTTCATATAAGAGTATACAAGAGAGAAACGCATCGCACTCGCCGCCTCGCGAAGAGTATGATTATTTGCTTAAATCCACTAAGAGCGGAGAATTTGGTATTTGACTAAAGACGGTGAAGACGACAACCGACTCTGGGATCGGTATCGAAAGGGACAAGGATTGATAATTTTGCTTGTTAACAAACCCTATCCTTCTAAGAGTGACGATTTACATTTATGTAAATGTGAAATGATTGTATGAAATATGCATACGTCAATTGAAAGGTAATTCAGTCTGATAATGTTGTAATAGAGAAATGGGATGAATTGTCAAATATTCGTCAGGTGCATTTATTTGAATTGCAAATGGATATTGTCAAACAGTCCCAACAGCGTTTTCTCATGACATAACGTAATTGGAAGTGAATTATTAATGACCCACTTGACTCGAGTAATTCACCCAGCATCCGCCATGATAGAAGAATCGTATTGCTAAATGTCCCACTTGGCGGGATGCACCAATCGACATCCATCATGATGATGTATGACATTTATTAAATGACCCTCATGGCGGGATGCACCAATCGGCATCCGTTATGATGGTGAACCGAAATTGCTAAATGGGTAAGCACATTACCGAATGATACATAAGACAGATTCGCACTGCCGTAAACTGGCCATGAAAATAAACAATAGTCGGCGTGACATAACAAACCTTGATGAGTGAAAATGGTACAAACCAAATACATCTTATGAATATATGCTTAAATCTCCTGAATCAATTCAGAAGGAATTGTTGTATTCAAAATCTGGCGTTTGTAACAAAGTATGTACAAAATGTATGCGTTATTGGGCGTATCTTTATGCATTGACCATTGAGATAGAGTAACAAGCATGATTGATAAAAGGCATGCTGCGTCGATGTAGACCGATGTAAATCACTACAAGATAAAATGATTAGCGTGTAGTTTTTAACTATGCACAAAAACAAAGAACAAAGAAAGAAGACCAAGAACAAGAAGCGCAGTCATAGAGAAAGCGGCAAATGCGAGGGTATATACCCGACATTAGCATACACGTATTCTGAACACAGAAGTTGCAACACTTTTGAAAAAAAAATAGGTGTTACAACTTCCTTCTCCCTGACTATACACAAGTAAATGGAAGGTAAAATGATCGTGAAAACGCCAAAATACCCCGAATTTATAATAAAATTTATTATATATTCGGCATAATCGGGCCAACTCGGGTATTTTTCGAATTGTTAGACCTAATATTGATTAAATGATTATTGAATCTGAAAGCAAACCCAAGTAAAAAGAGAGAAAATATGAAATTGGAAAATGGGACCTAAGGGTCATTGTAAATAAGAGCATGTCTAAGTGAAAATAGAGACTTAAAGGAAAACAATAGAGAAACAGGACCTAAATATAAAAGAAATAAAGAAAAAGAAGAAAAATCAAGGAAAGGGCGTGTGGCATGTAGGAAAGTGGGAGGAAGCTTCTCCTTTGAACACGACGAGTGATCAAGAAAAAAGGAAAAGAAAAAAATGGAGGTATTTTGCAGTGAGAAACCTCACTTCTCTCTAGCTTCCCTACCGGGCCAGGTCCCAGGCGGCGGAAAGTCCATCCCCAGGACAAGAGCTGCAAGTAGAGACCGAACGGAAGCCTAATAACTCCAAGAGGTAGGTCTTCCCTACTTTGGTCATTTTCTACCCTAAGTCGCCATTACTGTGATAGTGCAGATTTAATGGACCTGAGCTTAAATTCTCGGGTAAGAAATAAAGAGAATCGGGTAGTGAGTCCTTCTGGTAAGTTGTAGCCACATCAATGAACTTGATGTTAGGCTTTTGAATCTCTCAATTTGGACCTCTGTAGACTAAGTTATAGTCCTTTTACTGAGGTCAGCCCAGCTCAATCTGGTCGGGTCAGTTCTGCCAATTCGGGTCAACTAGCCGGACCTTAGAACGGGTTTTTGAGTAAGAAATAAAGGGAATTCGGAAGTAATTCATTCCGAGAAAGTGTAGCCGTCCGTGAACTTGATGTTAGGCTTTGAATTTCACTCGACCTCTCACAGAGACCGTTATGGTCTTTTTATTCCAAAAGTCAAACGGGTAAAGGGTCACCCCATGAGGCTCGCCAATGAGGTCGCCAGACCTCGTCCCGCAGCTCAACTCTGGCCATACGTAGCCTCTCAACTTGTCATGCAGAAATTGAACTCGCTATGTAGAGCTTAAGCTCAAAGGAGCTTCCGGGCCGCCCCGTGAAATGAGCCTTCACCAAAGTGCGTTTCGTCAGTCCGTGTCACTGTCAAACTCCGACCGCGCATGACCTCCAACTTCTGAAGGTCATAACTTCTTCGCTCAACTCCGACTGAAGTGTTTCGGACTCTATGGCTTCTCCATTGAGTCGCAATCCATCCATATGCCTGGAGGAAGATATTAGATGTCAGACCGAGGTGTTAGACTGAGCTCGTCACTTCAGTGCAGCTCGTCAGCCAGCGTCATTGCCAAAATCGCGACTGCGCATGACCTCCAACTGAAGGTCATAACTGCTCAACTCCGATTCAAGTGTTCTTGACCATATGGAAAGCCCATTGAGTCAAGAATCCATCCATATGTCGAGGAAGATATTATGTCGCATCGAGCAGGACTGAGCTCGTCACTTCGCAGCTCGTCGGGCCCAGGTCGCCTGTCAAACCGATCGCGTACGACCTCCAACTTCTGAAGGTCATAACTTCTTCGCCCGAACTCCCCGACATTCGAGTGTTCTTGACTCTATGGAAATCCCATTGAGTCAAGAATCCATCCATGCCTAGTGAAGATATTAGATGTCAGACCAAGGCGTTAGACCTCCAGTCACACTTCGCAGCCTGTCAGCTCAGCCGCCGTCACATCGACCGCAAGATGACCCTCCAATCCGGAAGGTCATATCTCCTTCGCTTGAACTCCGATTTGGTGTCCTCGACTCTGGCGGGAAAGCCCATTGAGTCAAGAATACATTCATATTCCTGAGGAGTATATTAAATGTCAGACTGGAGGTGTTATATCGGAGCTCATCCAGGCTTCAGGGCTGAAGGTCACGGCTCAGGTCGCTGTCTCGGTTGACTCACGCACTACCTCCATCCGGAAGTCATATCTCCTTCGACCACCGATCAAGTATTCTTGACCTCATGGAGCCCATTGAGTCATCAAGAATACATTCATATGCTTGAGGAGGATAGAACATTTGACCAGACAGATCGAGCTCGTCCACA
This sequence comes from Tetrastigma voinierianum, assembly GCA_016808115.1. Lineage (NCBI taxonomy): Eukaryota > Viridiplantae > Streptophyta > Magnoliopsida > Vitales > Vitaceae > Tetrastigma > Tetrastigma voinierianum. The sequence goes on along the minus strand of JAEQBH010002945.1, from coordinate 73,425 downwards.
GGTCAGGTCAGCTCGTCGGGCTCAGGATTTGGATCGCGCATGACCCCTCCAACTTCTATGTCATAACCTCTTCGTCCGAACTGATTCGCAGCCTGACCCTGCGGAAATCCCATTGAGTCAAGAATCCATCTATATATATCTTGTGGAATTTGGAAATCATATTAAACTCAAAATCAATCCTAACCAAAACTACTAGTACACACGAATAATATTGTTCTTTAATGGTTTTGGAATAGTGGACCCACGGCAGGAAAAAGCCAAATTGAGATTGAGATTCTCGATTGAATCAAAGTGAAAGATTTTGGGTTTGTTCTTTCACCGACTTCATTCCTCAAGTCATGCCATTACGTCTGCTTCTTCTCGACTCTATTCTCATTTCAAGTATTTTGGTAGTTACCAAGTAAATATGAAATAAGTACATGAATATATATGAATGAGTATGAACAGTATATGAAATGAGTAACATAGATTGAGTATATCTTGAAAAGACGATGCGAAAGTGAATGGCGGGTCGTTCGTGTGTATTTGAAAACCAAAATGAATTGAATGATATACGTATCGACCGCCGATGCGATGCACCAATCGGCGCATCCGCCAAGAAGGCACCCCGAATGTTCCAATGTCCCACTTGGCGATACCAATCGCATCCGCTATGATGGCTGCATGGCATTGAAGAAATGTCTCACTGGCGGATGCACCAATTCCGGGTATCCGCTGGCGATGGCGTATGGTATTTAATTGATACCACATGTCTGGTGCACCAAACGGAGAACCGCCATGATGGGAGACCGAATTGTTAAATGTGTGCCACACAATGAACAGGAAGGGCGGGATTCATTAAACGGAATCGCGAAACGTGAATTAAATACTGCGTGAAATAACCAACATTGACGAGTATAAATGGATTTCTATGTATATGCTTAAATCTCATAGATTGAACTCGTGAAATGAATCACGTTGCATTGAAATTGTATGATGTGATTTGTAAATGATTTAGAAATTGAAAGCATGCTAAAAATAATAAAGATGAGAAGGTTGAATTAATAGCATGGTTTAATGTTAAATGCATGCTAAGTTACATTGAATATCAAAGAACTAGAGAGGTGAACCACTAAGCATGAAAATGTTAGCGATATAGCTTTTATCTATGCGTTATGTGTTTCGAAAGTAGACAAGAAGGGAGACAAGATCGCGGCAAACAGAGAGTCATAAAGAGGAGTACGGCGTATATAATTCCGCCATTTGTATTATCATCTCAACAAGTGGTATTTTTGTAAACAAAAGGATTAAATCCCGAACCTTGATTTTATATCATTTTTGAAAGGGCATAGAATGTCTTTCTTTGTAAATGTATTTTGTTAATGTTTATGGGCCTACCGAAAGTTGCTTTTGAAATTGTAAATGATCAGGATTGCCCAAACCGAAACCGCTCCGCAACTAAAAAAATAATTAAACGCTTTAATAAGATAAATAAAAACAGTAAACTGGCTCGCTCGATCCGCCACCGCCGGCCGGATTCGGTCGCACTTTTGAAAAAGAAACCAACAAAATGTAAGAATTAAACTAAGCGCCCCCGAAGGTTGCCTGACCGCCATCGGCCCGTCGCCCGGGTCGCTGCATGTGATCGAACACAAGAAATAGAACCACGCGATTTGCTTGTTCAAACACGTTCCTCTCGCGAATGGATTCGCGGTTTTCCCCGTGGCATTCCACCCTTCCTTTGCCATCAATCACAGCCCGGTAAGCCCGGGTTCCTTCACCGCCAATCCGACCCATTCTTCCTCTCACATCTATGATCTGAGGGCTTAGTTCATTCCGCTTCTGCTGAAGGAGATCCATTTTCCCTTAACATACAATGTCTTATCTTTCATTCCCACCATGTTAACATAAAACCTTCACCATAACCACGTAACTGAGCCTCAGGCTCACGCATCGATGCCACCCTTGCTTCACGACTTCGGAACGGTGAAATCCACTTGCCAAACCTCTCTCCCCATGAAGTCTCTCAGGTTGTAATTCTATCCCCTCCAAGCTACACATACCCGCTTCTCGAGACCCAGTCACTTGCTTTCTCCTCTTGTTTTCTCACAGCATTAGTTTCTTCACCTCTCTTTCTTCGGCTCACAACTCGGTCAGCCGTGCTCACTCTTCTTCAACAAATTTCTACTTCTTCCTGCTCTACTTCTTCTTGAGTCACTTATACTACCTCTTGCTCGCCCTCTGCATATTCTTCCATAGACGCCCAAGCTAAAAACAAGGTTTAATTTATTATCAGGAGAGAAAGGTTTTTTGAATCTGTATTTCTAAAAAGCGGATCGAGAGAGATTTAGTGAAAAAAAAGTCGAGAGGGTCAAGGTTTACGGTGCGTGGCCTTCGCCAAAATTTTTCATTTATGTTTAAATGTTTGTCGCGGTTGCCTTCATTAATTGTCGCGATAAAATTGACTTAGGGTTTGTTCACTTTAATATTATGTCGTGACACATAAAGAATTAATGTTTGATACACCGGTAATCACTTGTGTTGGGCAATTTTTTGTCGCTGATAGATGAAAAATTGAACACAGCATCAAATGCGATAAATTGCTTACTTTCTCGTCACCTATTAATGAGAAATATCAAGCCGCGAGAAACTTTCCTATGCACTTCGACCTAGCTTGACTATAAATGTGACGGAGAAAGTATGTCGCGACATGAAAATTCGATGCTCAAGTAAACCTATGTCGCAACATACAAAAATATTGTCGTGGATAATGTTTTTCTCTTCCGCAAACATGTGTCATTTAAAATTTATTGGCGTAATAGGATAATTGTGTCGTAGACGTCTCTCTTCGATATCAAACTGATAAATCAATCCTTGTCGCGATATAAAGAAACAATGTTGCGACTGAGTCTGGCAATAATGTTGTGACATAGAGAAAGCATGTCACAGATGATTAACTCGTAAATTTTCCATAATGTGCAATTTGCATTTTTCAAATTGCCACATTCAAAGCAAGATGTATTCACTCCATACCAATCAAAACATACTGTGAAACATGATCTAATCATTTAAGAACCAATTCAAGTATGAACAATCACATTTCATCGTTTTCATTCAATATAAATCACAACATGATATTCAAAAGTATTCAAAAATGAGAACAACAAAGCTACTAGTCATTTTTCGCTTTCCAAATAAAATCACATTCCCCAAACTTCACAGAGGTTTACTACAGCAAAGTGAGGGAAATAGAAATACTCCCCCTTGTAGCAATTTTCTGCATATTTCAGTTGGAGAAAGTGTTATTAACATCAATTTTTAATTCAAATTCACTGTCCCTAAAAAATCAACAAAAACTACTCTTAAAATTTTACATAATATTGAAACTACTTTTCACAAACTGAAAACCAAATTTAAACAAACCAAATTACTCATGAAAATTAAATTTGCTCGGGGTTGCCTCCCAAGAAGCCGTCGCTTAATGTCTTTAGCTAGACATCATAGAATGCTCCTCAGCCAAAGGAAAACCTTCTCTCTTTCAGATCCGTTCACGCTTCATTTATGTTCCTCCATGGTAATGTTTCAATCTGACCATTCACTTTAAATTCACATCCAAAGCCGCCAAAGGTTATTGCTCCAAAGGGTGTACTCTTGCTACTACTTTGTAAGGACCACCCATCTTCGAATCTTAGTTTTCTTGGAAACAACTTGAGCCTTGAATTATATAATAGGACTTGTTCCCCTACTTTGAATTCCTTCCTCAAAATTCGATCATGTCACTTCTACTTTATCTTTGTGATTACATTATCTTAAGCTTCATTCCTCAACTCTTCCAGCTCATTCAATTGAGTAATCTTTCTCGCGCCTTGAAGTCACACCAATTTCGATAGTCCACAATTTCTATTCTCAATTCTAGAAAGAGATGACAGTGCTTTCAAATACTATTAGATGGGGACATTCCAATGGGAGTTTTGTAAGAAGTTCTATGTCTGTTACCATCATCTAGCTTTTTATGTATCAATCTTTTCTCGCTTTATAGTCACAGCTTTTCCATAATTTAATATCTCCTATTGAAATTTATTGCCTATTTGATTTATGGTGATAAGCCAATCCCATCACATGTTTGGATTCCATATCTATTCATAAGTTTTTGGTAAAATGGTTTCCTCATCAATAATGATTGTTTTGGGTGCTCCAACCACTCAAAATATTTTTATAAACCAACCAATTAAGGCCGGGCATCATTTCGGGACAAGCTATCGCTTTCCACCCATTCGATACATAATCCACGGGGCCAGAGAATGTATAGATTTCCAAATGAAGATGGAAGGGTCCTGTCTAACCCCATACATAAAAATCTACACCACCAAGACTAAGTAGGCATTTCATTTCTTCTAGAGAGCGTTCATTCTCTCGTCAATTATCATTAAATCTTTAATTCATTCAAAATAGTTTTTGAATATAGTAGGCTAGTAAAAACCTAATTGGAGAATTTTTTGGGTTGTTTTGTCTCCTACAAAGTGTCCTCCTTATGGTGATGCATGAACTTTCTCCATAATACCACCTTGTTCTATTTTTGGAACACATCTTCTTATGATCATAAATGCTCCTCTTCTAAAAAGTAGTGGGTCATCCCAAATATAAAATCGCGAACGTTTCACATTTTCTTCTGTAGCGACCCGTGTGGCATAACTCCACAAGCTAAGTAATTCACAATATCAACATATTAGGGTGTTCGATCGATAACAAAAACAATACCATCAGAAAAATTTTGCTATTTCAATTTTTCTTTCTATATCTTTTCTTTTCGATCACTACAGCGGTGTTTCACACACTCTTCTTGTTTTTGATTTCCAAATCGAACTCTTGCGGTAAGCACACCCATATCAGTCTTGCTTAGCATCTTTCTTTTCCATTAGATATCTAATCGCACCAAGGATCGTTGTGTATTATAACATGGGACCCCAACATGTAAGGCCTGAATTTTTCACAAGAAAAACACCATTACCAAGATCTCTTTTCTCGTGGCAGAGTAGTTCTCAGGCTCCCATCTAAGAAAGTTTTGGTTGGTATAGTATATGGCCTTGTATATCTTTTCAGTTCTTTGTCCCAATACAACTCCTATTGCAAAATCACTAGCATCACACATAATTTCAAAATTATTGTTCTAGTCAGGTATCACCATGATAGGTGCTGTAACTAATCTGGATTTAATTTCATCAAATGCAACTTTGCATAATTCATCAAAATCACATTTTTCATCTTTTTCCAACAGTCTACATAATGGTCTTGAGATTTTTGAGAACTCCTTTATGAATCTTCTGTAAAAACCAACATGTCCTAGGAAACTTCTTATCCCCTTGACTATTCTAGGTGGCAAAAGATTTTTTATGATAGCAACTTTTGTTTGGTCTACTTCCAATCCAGCTACATAAATCTTGTGTCCTAAGACAATACCCTCTGTTACCATGAAATGACATTTTTCCCAATTTAAAGCTAGATTCTGTCTTGACACTCAAGTACTGCTTCAAATTTTCTCTCCAAACAATTTTCAAATCGATCCATAAATCGAGAAGTTGTCCATATAAAGATTTTACAGCCTCCTCCACCAAATCAAAAAACATAGACATCATACACCTTTGAAAGGTGGTATTACATAATCCAAAGGCACTTTTCTAAAGCTAGTGCGTAAGGACATGTAAATGTGTTTTCCCGATCCTCTAGGGCTATAACAATCTAGTTATAACCAAAATATCCATTAAGAAAACAAGAATGGAGTGCCCAACTCCCGCCCAAAGATTCGTCAATGAAAGGTAGAGGATGTTTATCCTTCGTAGCGTTGTTTAGTTTTCATAGTCTATGCACACTCTCCATCCCTGCCACAATTCTTAGGAATCAATTCATTCTTCTCATTTTTAATACAATGAATCCACCCTTCTCGGGAACCACATGAACTAGGCCTCACCAAGGGTCGTCACTGAGATTGCATATATGAAGCATGCATTAAGCCATTTAAGTACTGTGAAACCCCAACCTTATTGAATGTTATATAATAGTGTTATTGAACTGGATTTGAGGTCTACCGATAGAAGTTTGAGGGTGATTAGAATTTAGAACGCTTCCTCGACATCATTTGGGCATGAAGAAATTAAAATCAGAACTCCGGTGCCCTAATGAATAGTGATTTTTTCTTTATTTTATCCGGATGGAGGGGTTGCAAAGGATTTTATGAAAATTTCAGTTCCTATGACTTTGAACCGAGCATGAAGATAATGGGAGATTTAAGTGAATAGTGATTCTGGATCAAATTTGGAGCCTACAATAAATTTTTTCGAAATCGAAATGAAAAATACCAAAAGGTCTGAATAACCATGCAAGACTAACGAAACTGAAATAAAGTGAAACGGAGTCCGCTTGATAGTTTCCGTGTGATTCGAACGTAATTCGTGTGTAATAATACGCGCATAGTCCGACACGATTTTAATGATTTAATCCGATTTCTCGTGATTTGTGCCTGGAATCTCAATGTGAAGCGGATTTCACTAAAATATTTCAAGTGGTCAATTTGAAGTTTAGATCTAATTACAGAATATTCTTGACATTTAACTCATATAAAAGCAAGATAAGGTGAAACTCGAGAAAATCCGATAAAATGGAGATATTTTCTTATGAGAGCCAATCAAACATTTCTTAAGGGCTGTTAGGTTTCCAGGACTCATTAGAATTGACCAATAGGTTCATGGGGCTCAAATGCAATAAAAATAAGTTGATTGGCAATATAAAAAGAAATGGAGGACCAAATTGAATTAAAGGAAAGTTAGAATATTTAAATGGGGAGACAAAATAGTCTATTTGGTCTCTCAAAAGTTAAGGTGCAGGAACCCATGAGAGGGAGAGAAAGGAGAGGGTAATAGAAAAGAGAGAAAAGAAAGGAGAAGAAAAAGTGAATGTAAGGATTCTTCTCCTCATTCAAGCTTTCAAGTGATTCCTGCGGTAACAAGGAGAGGAGCCAAAAGAAACTAAGAAACAAGTGTTTTCATGGTGGGAAAGTTAGGTTTGATGTTTTCCCATGTTTAATGTCTTAAATTTCAGTAAGTGGATGTTAAATTGATGGTATTTAAGGTTTAATGGTGCTGAATTTAATATCAATTGAGAAAGCCATGGTTTAGGTTGGGGCTTTGACAAAATCAAGTGAGTAAGGGTTAGGGCTTGATAGAAGTGAATTGTGTGTGTTATGTTGAAATGGGTATAATGCATCAGTGATTTTAAGTGCCTCTAGAGTGAAAGAAAAACAGAAGAGAAACACATTTGGTCAATTTCGCAGCAGTTCGGTATAGAAAATGTCCCCGTTTTGTTTTTGACCAGTTTTGGTATTTTGGCCAGCACTCGCTTCAATTTTGATCCAATTCTGAGTGATTTAAGTGGCTACGTAAAATAGACTTGAAGGAGAACAAAACTTAAGAAGAAGGTATCGCCAAATTCTGATCCTAAGTGGCCTAAAAATTCACTCAAAGTAGGACCATGTGCAAGCCAAATTCTGGTTCAGTTTTTGAACATAGATTAGCCCGGTTATTTGGACGTAAAGTGAGTTTCGTGTCTAATTGGGTGATTCCTAAATTTGAATAAACTTTAGCGTCTTTAGCTTTAAATGAGTATAAGGACATAGTGTCAAAATATGAAGTCAAGACCTCGAAAATGAGTAATACAAACTGTTACTAGAAAATTCCAAATGACTAGTTGGTACGAAAATGCCATAACTTAGTTTGATGATCCGATCGATTGATTCCACCTAAGTAAAAATAGATTCCTAGAGGAATAAGAATATAGGAATGAGTGTTTATGGTGGATTAAATGGAAATTATGGTTAATGTGTAATTGTGATTTTCTTGGAAAAGGTGAAAAGACCATCTGACCAGAACCTGAACCCAACTGCAGCGCGTGTGGATTTAGCGCTAACCTGTGAGTGAAATGATATTTTGAAAAATGAGTTTTTAAAAGTGAATGGTTTTAATGTTAAGCTGAAAGCTTTCACTGAAATGTACATGTTAAGGCATATGGAAATGTTTTATTCCTGCATCAATATATATATTTATATGTATGCATATGATAAAGCGTTATGAAAGTTTTAAAATGTGTGAAGAATGCATATGTGTTTTAATGATAAAGGAAAGGATATAAATGTATTTATACATGTATATGAAATATGTATGCATATGTTAAAGTATTATGAAAGTTTTAAGATGTGTAAAGAATGCATATGTGTTTTAATGATCAAGTAAAGGATTTAAATGTGTTTACAAATGTATTTGAAGAAATGCCACCTGATGGTTACCCTAAACCCCTATGACCTGGCATGACCGATATCGGTCAAGTACTTTAAGCGTAAGGATTTAGAGGGTAAAGTTATAGGTTACTAACTCCGAGGGAGGGAAAGGTGTCTGTAGTAATATCCTTACACGTGATAAAGTGCTATGACTGAACCCTATGCAAAAGCGTGAGTTTCTCCGCACCGTAGTGGTTATGGATCGATCGTGACTGCCCCTTTCACCGTCGCATTCCTGGAACCGGCTCGGGGTGTTTATTCCCCCTGGTTCCACTTAAAGAATGAAAAAGAAGAAATAAAGGAAGAAAGGTTAAGGCATAAATGCTTAAAGCATAAATGAATTTTAAATGCATAAGTATCTATTGAAAGAAAGCTTACGATAAATGCTTAAAGCATAAAATGGATTTTAAATGCATAAGTATTTATTGAAAGAAAGTTTAAAGTATAAATGTTTAAAGCATAAAATTGATTCTAATGGTATAAGTATTTATGGAAAGAAAGTTTAAAGCATAAATAAGTTTAATGTAAATGGATTTTAATTGTATAAGTATGTATTATTTTTGGTATGTAATCTAAATGTTATTTAATGAAAATGTACACTCACCGGGCTCCTTTAGCTCATTCTTTCCGTGTGTTTCAAAACATTTCAGACCCAAGACAAAAAGGGCCGATGAGGTCACTCCGTGCGTTGAGTCGAGCTATCGAGGAGACGAATACAGACCGCATTGGAAAAATAATTTATTGTATATGTGAATATTTTGTCATGTTTTGATAAACTTATGCATGGAATTGAAGAAGGTTTAAATGTTTTGATGATTGAAAGAAATAAATGTATATATGTATATCAGGCTTCGACAATTGCGGGACGAGGAGTCCTAATATGGAAGTTGATGAATTGAAGTTTAGAAGTGTTTTTAAATGTTTTCATCAGGTTTTGTAAATTTGGGAAAGTCCGAAAAACGAGGAGGTACTGGGCCGATTTTCCGAAAAAAAAAAAAATCTAAGTGTTGGAAAGAAAAGAAAAGAAATTTTAGCACTTCGCCTCGCATTATTTTTAAAAGATATGTGAAGAATTGTAAAGGGGTTCGCTCCACGGGATTTTAATTTATGGTTTTAAGGAAAGTTTCTATATCCGTTGAGTGCCGAGGCCCCTGCTCATGAGGTTAATCCGGGTCGGGATCCGAAAACATGGTATCAGAGCGAAGTTTTGAAAATGTTATAAAGATTTGAAAATTGTTATTTTTATATGATTGTTTTAATGTTTTCTTTTAAGATTTCATGAAAAATAAAAAATAAAAAAATTTATGTGATTTAAAATCATATATGCATTACATGACATATTAATTTTAATTACGTAAAAATGTTGCCGAGGTTTCACCACCCACCAGAGAGTTCCTAAGGCAAGAGTACCCACCACCCGAGGAACATGTTGATTTAGTCCAAGGCATGTTCCTCCAATCTCGCAGCGACAGCGCTAGGCTGCCACCGCCTCCCGAGGTCGGTGAGGGAGGACGTGATACCTTGCAGAAGATGGCTCAGATAAATAGCACAACATTAATCAGCTCGTGAGCCACAAAGGTCCATTGAGAGGATAAGGAAATTGGGAGGCAAGAAATTGGCGACCGTATAGGAGATCCTCGGAAAGGCATGGTCGCGGATGAGTGGGTAATGAGATGGCGTTAATTGAAATGCATCGGGTTTAATTTTAGCTTAAGTGAATCAATGACATTAAGTGAATCGTTAATTGTAATTGTTGAAAGAAAATGCAAGAAATTGAAGACATATCGACAATGTAATGTAGAATTTGGCCACCCTAGGAAAAGTATGGAAAAGTTGATTGTTACAAATGTAGTGATTATCGAGGCTAGGAGTTTTCGCATATTTGATATTATTAGATATCCATGACTTTGATGTTATATTAGGCATGGATTTACCATTCACATCATGCTACAAAGGATTGTTATAGAAAGAGGTTAGGCCCTAAGTAAGCCAAGGAAGACAGAGGTTGTTTTATGTGGGAGCTACGGAAATACTACCTACCAATAATATGACGCTTATGTGGGCTAGTAAAATACTGGAAGTTATATCAAAGGTACTAGCTTATGCTATCGAGGCGGTGGGATAATGGCAATCGAACGGAAAGATATTCCCGATAGTCAAATACTTCCTGATGTATTTCCGTAGGATCTTCTAGGTATATATATATATATATATATATATAGGTGCAAGGTAAAGAGGGTATATATATATATATATATATATATATATATATATATATATATATATATATATATATATATTAATTTTTAGATTGAAATGACCCCTAGGACGTAACTACAATTGCTAAGGCACCTTATAAGGATGTTCTTAAAAGTTGAAAGAATTGAAAGAATTGAAAAAGTATAAATGGATGAGCTTCAGGAGTAAGGGTTTTGTTAAAGTCGAGTACTTCATTTTTGGGAGTGCCCGCTCGCTTATAAAAAATGATGATGAAAGTTTAAGATCAGAGTATTGATTACGTAGAAGTGAATAAAGTGAAAATACGCAATCAACACCCATTTACACGGATTGATGATCTTTTGATCACCTCAGGAACGAGGGTATTTTTTGAATGGATCTAAGCTCTGTGCTACCATCAATTAAAGATTAGGTCGAGGATGTTCCTATGACAACTTTGAAAACATGGTATAGCATTATGAGTTTAGTCATGCTTAGTCGGGACTTCCACTTATATTCAGTCAGCTTATGGACTTTATGAATAGGATCTTTTCAGCCTTATTTAGATCAGTTTGTTATAGTATTCATTTATTTATTATTTAATCTATTTAAGTGCAATGAAGATTATGAGGAGCATCTAAGTAACTCTTATTTACTTAGTATGCCAAACTTAGTAAATTTCTAGTTCTGTTAGACAGTGTTGCCTTTCTAAGGCATGTGATTTCAGTGAAGGGGGTTTTTGTTGATCCTCAAAAGATTGAGAAAATTGTGAACTGAAAACCACCTACGAATGCATGTGCAGATACAAAGTTTTCAGGTTACTGCAGTATTATCGGAAGGTCATAAGGGATTTTCAAAGAAGGATCCTCACTAAATTGACAAGGAAAGATGAAAAGTTTCTATGGTGAGATATGTTCGAAAAAGATTCGATGAACTAAAAGGAATTTGACCTAGCCCTAGTTCTCATAATTCCTGGTCGTGGCAAGAAGCATAGTACAGTGTGATGTTTCTAGACGTAGCTTAGGGTGTGTTAATGCAACATGAAAATGTGATAGCATATGATTTAAGGCAATTGAAAAGCATGAGCAGTAATTATCTCCGAGACATAACCTAGAGTTGGTTGTTGTAGTCTGGGCCACGTATATGGAGGCATTATCGATATGGAGAGTTGCATGTGTACCCTTACGTATCACAAGAACATGTAATATTTATTCACATAGAAAAAGTTAAATATGAGACGTAGGAGATGGGTTGAACTCATTAAGGATTACGGCGCACTATCAGTACCATCAGGAAATGTTAATGTGGTAACCGATGTTCCAGTAGAAGCCTACGGACCTATAGCCCTCACCTAAAGGTTGTGTACTCTCTAGATTTATGGAATTGAGGTCTTTAGGGTGCGAGGACTAGAATTCGACAGATATTAGTCCCGCACTAATAGACAAGTGCAGTGGAGCTATAGACTCAAGATACGATCATGATTAAATTGAAAAGGAAGCTGAGTCTCGGCGTAGCTAAAAGGATTTTTAGTACCCAGCATATGGTATAGCGATTAGATAGGTCACAAAAGTTGCACAGATGTGGGAAGATTAAAGAAATAGTACTTATGGGAGAGGCTCACTCTTCTACATAGTGCGTATGCATCGTGAAACACTAAAATGGATCATACCCCAAGGGAATACTAAAGGTGGAGGGGTATAAAGAAAGATGTTGCGCATCTTATTTTCCTAAAATGTCTCATTTGTCAAAGTTAAGGTTGAGCACTCAAAGATCGCCAGAGATCTTATATTTCTCCGATCCTCGTTGAAAATGGGAGAGAATCATGATGATTTCTTTTTGCCTTCCACTTTGCCGCAGTGGTTATGACGCAGATATAGGTGATCGTGGATAGATTGACTAAATTTGGCCAATTTCCTACCCATGGAAAAATAGTGACTAGTTGAGAAGTTGGGCCGAGTTACTAAGCAAAGAGAATGGTAACGACCACGGATGACCAACTGTAAGTGAGGCCACATACGTATTATCAAAGTTATACCATATTTTGTGTTGGGAAATTAAAGGAAGTTAGAAAGACATTTACCATTAATGGAGTTTTCTCACAATAATAGTTATCAGTAGCATTGAAATGGCGCCTTTATGAGTCTTATATGGAAGCGAAGTGTAGACTCCATTATGTCAGATTATGAGTATGGAGGCGCAGAAAATTTTAGGTTCATAAATTGTTCAAAGCCACAATGATAATGTTAAAGTTATCAAGTGATAGATTAAAGATAGCTCAAAGATTGACGTAAGTTAAGTGTTGATAACCCAAGGAGAGATTTGGAATTTTGTGGGATCAAAGATGATGAGTGATTATCACCCCGGGGATGGTGTTTTATGATCTGAAGAGTGGTACAAGTCCTCTATACGACTTTATGAAATTATGAAATACCTGGAGAGTAAATGCCTCTTTAACAGGTTGCCACCGAATCTGGCCAGAAATTACACATATATTTTTACATTTCTATGCTTGAAAGTATATGACGCATTCTTCACATGTGTTAAGAGATCAACCGGTTGAATTGAAAGAAGATTTGACGTATGAAGAAAGACCGGTTCAAATTGTTAGATCGAAATGATAGTTCTTGGTAAAGTGATTCCTTTTAGTAAAGGTGTTGTGATTAATCATCAGAGAGAGTGGTTAAATATGAGAATTTAAATTTCAGGTGATCGAAATTTTATAAGGAGGGGTGATTGTAAAACCCCAACCTGCTGAATGTTATAATAGCAGTTGGCGAACTCGATTGAGGTCTAATGATAGAAGCGAGGGTGGATTAGAATTTAGAATGCTCTGGACATCATTTGGGCATGAAGTGAAAATTTTCGAAAATTGTAACCGGGTGCCCTAATGAATAGTGATTTTTTTCTTATTTTATCCGGATGGAGGGGTTGCAAAGGGATTTTTAAGAAAATTCCCTGCCTCCTATGACTTTGAACCCACATTTGTGAAGATAATGGGAGATTTAGTGAATAGTGATTCTGGACCGAAATTTGGGAGCTCGCTACCGAAATTTTTCTAAATTGAGCCGAAAATACGAAAAGGTCTGGGAAATAAATCATGTTATCTTAACTTAAACTGAAATAAAGTGAAACGGAGTCCTTGATAGTTTCCAAGTGATTCGAACGTACAATTCTAGTAATAATACGCTATTGTCCTGGATACTCGATTTTAATGATTTTAAATCCGATTTCTCGGTGATTTCAAAAGCCCGAACCAATGTGAAGGATTTAATTAAAAGATTTCATGGTCAATTTGAAGTTTAGACGACCATAGAATATTTTTGACATTTAATTCCAGATAAAAGCAAGATAAGGTGAACCGAGAAAATCTGATAAAATGGAGATATTTCTTTATGAGAGCCAATCAAAACATTTCTTAAGGGCTAAGTTAGGGTTTAGACTCATTAGACTGACCAATGAGGTTCATGGGCTCAAATGCAATAAAATAAGTTGATTGGCAATATAAAAGAAATGGAGGACCAAATTGAAATTAAAGGAAAGTTAGAATATTTAAATGGGGAGACAAACAAAATAATTCATTTGGTCTCTCAAAAGTTAAGAACCCGTAGGGAGAGAAAGGAGAGGGAAGAAAAGAGAGAAAAGAAAAGGAGAGAAAGTGAGAGCCAAAGGAAGAAAGCCAAGTAAGAAAAGGTATTAGATGCATTTTTTTCTCCTCATTCAAGCTTTCAAGTGATTCCCCATGGTAATCAGGAGAGAGTCAAAGAAACTTTAAGAAACAAGTGTTTTCATGGGTGAAAGTTAGTTTGATGTTTTCCCATGTTTAATGTCTTAAATTCTGCATGATGTTAAAATTTGATGGTATTTAAGGTTTAATGGTGTTGAATTTAATATCAATTGAGAAAGCTATGGTTAGTTAGTTTTGACAAAATCAAGTATAAGGGTTAGTTTATAGTGAATTGTGTGTGTTAAGAAATGGGTGATAATGCATCAGATTTAAGTGTTTAGAGGAAAGAAAAATGGAAGAGAAACACATTTCGGTCACTTTTGGGCAGCAGTCTCGGTACAGAAATGTCCTGTTTTCTGCTTCTTGACCAGTTTTGGTATTTTGGCCATAACTTGCTCAATTTTGATCCAATTTGAGTGATTTAAGTGGCTACATAAAATAGACTTGAAGGAGAACAAAACTTAAGAAGAAGGTATCGCCAAATTCTGATCCTAAGTGGCCTAAAAATTCACTCAAAGTAGGACCATGTGCAAGCCAAATTCTGGTTCAGTTTTTGAACATAGATTAGCCCGGTTATTTGGACGTAGCGAGTTTCTCATGTTCGAATTAAGATTCTAATTGGAATAGAACCCCTTAGCACCTTAGCTTTAAATGAGTATAAGGACATAATAGTGTCAAAATATGAAGTCAAGACCTCGAAAAATGAGTAATACAAACTGTTACCAGGAAAAATCTGAATGGAGATCAGTTTGGCATGAAAATGCCATAACTTTAGTTTGATGATCCGATTGGATTGATTCAAATTCCTATAAAATAGATTCTAGAGGAATAAGAATATAGGAAATGAAAGTGCTTCTATGGTGCATTAAATGGAAATTATGTTAATGTGTAATTGTGATTTTCTTTTAAAAGGGGTGCTTATTATCTGATCTTAACTGGGAACTCAACCTAGTTGTTTATCGGAATGCTTTAACCCATGAGTGAAAATGATATTTTGAAAATGAGTTTTTTAAAAGTGAAATTATTTTAATGTTGTTTGAAAGTTTAATGGAAATGTTTATGTACATGTTAAGGCATGCTGGAAATGTTTTATCTTGCATCAATATATATATATTTATATGTACGCATATGATAAAGTGTTATGAAAGCTTTAAAATGTGTGAAGAATGCATATGTGTTTTGAATGATATGAAGATATAAATGTATTTATACATGTATATGAAATATGTATGCATATGTTAAAAGTTATTATGAAAAGTTTTAAGATGTGTAAAGAATGCATATGTGTTTTAATGATCAAGTAAAGGATTTAAATGTGTTTACAAATGTGGCTTGAAGAAATGTTTTTTACTCGATGGTTACCCTAAACCCCCCTATGATTGTTATGACTGATATCGGCCTGGTGCACTTTAAGCGTGTAAGGATTTAGAGGGTAAAGTTATAGGTTACTAACTGAGGGAGGGAAATAGGTGTCTAGAGTAATATCCTTACACGTGATAAAGTGTTATGACTGGAACCCTATGCAAAGCGTGAGTTTCTCCAGCAGTTTGCATACCTGGTCACATCAGTTCCTCACCTGGCTGCACCCTGAAACTGCTCGGTGTGTTTATTCCCCTGGGTTCCATCAGAAAGAATGAAAGAAAGAAATAAAGGAAGAAAGGTGTTAAGGCATAAATGCTTAAAAGATAAATGAATTTTTAAACGCATAAAGATCTATTGAAAAGAGTTTACTATGATAAATGTTAAAGATAAATGATTTGTTGCATAAGTATTTATTGAAAGAAAGTTTAAAGTATAAATGTTTAAAGCATAAATGATCTAATGGTATAAGTATTTATGGAAAGAAAGTTTAAAGCATAAATGTTTAATGTAAATGGATTTTAATTTATATAAGTATGTATTATTTTGGTATGTACCGAAAATGTTATTTTAATGAAAATGTACAATTTGCCTGGCTCCTTTAGCTCATTCTTTCTCCTCGTGTTTCAAAACATTTTCAGACTCCAAGACAAAGCGCCGATAGAGGGGTCACCCCCAGGTGCTGAGTCGTAGCTATCGAGGAGACGACGATGCGATCAAGATTGAAAATAATTGCATATTGTATATGTGAATATTTTGTCATGTTTTTGATAAAATTATGCATGGAATTGAAGAAGGTTTAAATGTTTTGATGATTTGAAAGAAATAGTAAATGTATATATATGTATATCAGGTTTGATCGGGTTGTGTGGACAGGAGTCCTAATATGGAAGTTGATGAATCAAGTTTAGAAGTGTTTTTAAATGTTTTCACGTTTTGTAAATTTGGGAAAGTCCGAAAAACAGAGCCTCTGGCCGATTTTCCCGAAAAAAAAAAAAAAAAATCTAAGTGTTTGAAAAGAAAAGAAGAAAAAGAAATTTTTAAGACTTCGGCCTCGCATTATTTTTAAAAGATATGTGAAGAATTGTAAAGGGGTTCGCTCTCCACGGATTTTAATTTATGGTTTTAAGGAAAGTTTCTATATCCGTTGGAGTGTCGAGGTCCCCTGGTTCATGAGGTTAATCCTGGGCCCAGATCCCAAAACATGGTATCGAGCGTAAGTTTTGAAAATGTTATAAAGATTTGAAAATTGTTATTTTTATATGATTGTTTTAATGTTTTCTTTTTAAGATTTCATGAAAAATAAAAATAAAATTTATGTGATTTAAAATCATTACATGACATATTAATTTTAATTCACGTAAAATAAGGTCGTCGAGGCCGACCACCCACCAAAGAGAGCTCCTATGCGCAGTACCACCACCGAGGAACATGTTGACGAAGTTCACAGATGTTCCTCCACCCAGCACGCCTAGGCTTCACCGCCTCCCGAGGCTCAGGAGTGACAAAGATATCTTTAGAGAAGATGGGCTCGATGTTAGCCACAACATTTAATCGCCTCGTGAGCCGACGCTGTCCATTGGAGAGGATAAGGAAATTAAGAGGCAAGAAATTATGACTCGTGATAGAGATCTCGAAAGGTATCACGGTCAAGATGAGGTAATGAGATGTATTAATTGAAAATGCATGGGTTTAATTTAGCTTAAGTGAATCAATGACATTAAGTGAATTGTTAATTGTAATCGTTGAAAGAAAATGGAAGAAATTGAAGAGCACGATGAATGTGTACAGGTAGAATTTTTGCCACCCTAAAGAAAAGTATGGAAAAGTTGATTGTTACAACAGAGTGATTATCGTGAGGCTGGGGAAGTTTTGGCATATTTGATATTATTAGATATCCATGACTTGATGTTATATTAGGCATGGATTATCTGTGACATCATGCTACAAAGGATTGTTATAGGAAAGAGGCTAGGTCTATAGCCATGGAAGACAGAGGGTCGCTTTATGTGGGTTAAGGAAAATACCACCCACCAATAATACGACAGCATGGGCTAGTAAAAATACTTCTCGAAAGTTATATCAAAGGTACCTAGCTTATGCTATTGAGGCGAGGGATAATTACAATCGAATGGAAGATATTCTCGATAGTCAAATAATTTTGATGTATTTCCTGAGGATCTTCTAGTATATATATATGAGCATATATATATATATATATATATATATATATATATATATATATATATATATTAATTCTTTAGATTGAAATGACCCCTAGACAGAACCAATTGCTAAGGCACCTTATAAGGATGGCTCCTTAAAAGTTGAAAGAATTGAAAGAATGAAAGTATAAATGGATGAGTTTCAGTGTAAGTGGTTTTGTTAAATGAGTACTTCTCGCCTCGGGAGTGTCGGGTTCTGTTTATAAAAAAAACACAGATGAAAGTTTAAGATTGTATATCGATTACAGAAGTGAATAAAGTGAAAATACGCACCAACACCATTTGCACCCGATTGATGATCTTTTTTGATCAATTACGTGGAACGAGGTATTGAAAATGGATCTAAAGCTCAAAGTTACCATCAATTAAAGATTAGGTCGAGGATGTTCCCAAGGACAACTTTGAAAAACATGGCAGGCATTAAGAGTTTTTAGTCATGCTAGTTGGACTAACTTATATTCAAATGCTTATGTGATCTTATGAATAGATCTTTCACTCCTTTATTTAGATCTTTGTTATAGTATTCATTGATGACATTTAATTCATTTAAGTTGAAGAATGAAGATCATGAGGTTACTCAAGTAAATTCTATTTACTAGTATGTCAAACTTAGTAAATTCTAGTTCCTGTTAGATGTTGTTGCCTTCTAAGGCATGTGATTTCTCAAAGTGGAAGTGGCTTCGTTGATCCTCAAAAGATCAGAGAGTAAATCAGGAACCCGAAAACCACCTACGACGTGATGTAGATACAAAGTTTTCTAGGTTGCTGCACATCTAAGGTTGTTATGATTTTCAAAGAAGCGATCCTTTGACTAAATTGACAAGGAAAGATGAAAAGTTTCTATGGTAAGAGACATGTCAAAAGATTCGATGAACTAAAAAGGAATTCGACCTAGCCCTAGTTCTTACAATTCACGTATAAGAAGCATATACAAGATATCAGGATGCCTTACGTAGCTAGGGGTGTGTTGTGCAACATGAAATGCATAGCATATGATTTAAGGCAATTGAAAAGCATGAGCGTATTCATTCGAGACATAACTCAGAGTTGGTTGTTGTAGTTCATTTATCGTATATGAGGCATTATCGATATGGAGTTGCATGTAAAAATTTTACGTGATCACAAGAACATGTAATATTTATTCACATAGAAAAAGTTAAATACAGGATGAGGAGACGGGTTGAACTCATTAAGGATTATGAGTGCACCATTGCGCACCATCAGGAAATGTTAATGTGGTAACTCGATGCTCTTAAGAGGAAGCCTACTGTTCCATATCTCACCTAAAAGGTCAGGTACCTCCTCAGATTTATGGAATTGAGGTCTTTAGGGGTGCGAGACTAGAATTTATTTATATTAGTCCCCACTATCAGATAAGGTAAGGGAGCTACAGACTCAAGATACCACCATGATTAAATTGGAAAAGTGAAGTCGAGTCTCAAGTGCTAAAGGATTTTATACGGAGTATGGTATAGTGATGATAGGTCACAGTTATGTGTACTAGATAAACATTAAAGAAATAAATTATGGGAGAGCTCACCTTCTACATGCGATGCATCGTGGAAACACTTCAAAATGTATCATACCCCTAAGGAATGATGTCAAAGGTGGAGGGTATGTACAAGATGTTTGCAATTCTTATTTCTAAATGTCTCATTTGTCAAAAAGCATGTTGAGCATCAAAGATTTGCGTGGTTCTCATAGCTCCTTCCTGATCCCTCAAGTGAGTGTCTGAGAGAATCATGATGGATTTTTTTTATTTCCACTTTGCCGCAGTGGTTATGACGTGACATAGGTGATCGTGGAGATTCACCAAATCAACACTTCCTACCATGGAAAAATAGTGACTTAGCTCAGAAGTTGGTCAGAAGTTGTATATAAAAGAGATTGTACGCACTTCACCTGATGACCAATCTGAAAGAGCCATACGCATATTGGAAGTTAGTGCTCAAGGCTTGTGTGTTAGAGTTTAAAGGAAGAAAAGACATTTCACCATTAATGGAGTTTTCTCAATAATAATAGTTATCACAAGATTTAAAATATTTAAAATTCTTATATGGAAGGCAAAGTGTAGGACCCATTATGTTGGGATGAGGAAAGGGAGAGAAAATTTTTAGGTTCATAAATTCAACAGCTACAATGTGATAATGTTAAAGAAGATAGATTTAAATATAGCTCAAGATTGACGTAAAGTTATGTTGATAAATCCAAGTGGAGAGATTTGGGAATTTTAGTGGGGATCGATTATATGATGTCACCCCGAAAGGGTATTATATTCTGAAGAAAAAGTGGGCAAGTCCTCTCTCATGATGGGACTTATGAAATTAAGGAAAATACCAGGTGCAGCGCCTTCAGTCAGGTTGAAAGTTAACTCGACCGGGCGAATACACATTTCTACATTTATGCTTTGAAAGTATGCATTATTCTTCACATAAAGAAGAGGATCAACCTGGTTGAATGAAAGAAGATTTTACTTTATGAAGAAAGACCGGTTCAAATTGTTTATCTAAAATGGATTAGGTTCTTTGAAACAAAGTGATTCTCAGTGTGCAGGTCGTGGATGAATCACTAGAGAGGAAGCAACATGAGAATTTAAATTTCAGATGAATTTCTTATATGAGTAGCATTGTAAAACCCAAACCTTATTGAATGTTATAATAGTTATTGAACTGATTTATATTCACTGATAGAAGCGAGGGTGTGGATTAGAATTTAATCCTTCCATAATCACTTTTCAAAGGCTTAAGCTATGTTCTTTCAAATTGTAACCGGTGCCCTAATGAATAGTGATTTTCTCTTATTTTAACCGGATAGAGGCCGGGGAAGGATGTATGAAAATTTCAGTTCCATTACTCTTTGAACCGATATTTAAGATATGTAGATTTATGAATAGTGATTTCACCCAAATTTGGAGCTCACGAAATTTTTTCTGAAATTGAGCCGAAAAATACGAAAAGGTCTGAATAAATCATAAAGACTAACGAAACTGAAATAAAGTGAAAACGGAGTCCGTTTGATAGTTTCCAAGTGATTCGAACTGCACTGTGGTAATAATACTATTGTCCGGATTACCGATTTTAATGATTTTAAATCCGATTTCGGTGATTTCAAAGCCTGGAATCCAATGTGAAGGATTTAATTAAAATATTTCATGGTCAATTTGAAGTTTAGACTAATTACAATATTTTTTGACATTTAATCGGTATAAAAGGGGTATAGTGAAATCAGAAAATCTATAAATGGAGATATTTTCTTATGAGAGCCAATCAAAACATTTCTTAAGGGCTAAGTTAGGGTTTGTGACTCATTAGAATTGACCAATGAGGTCTATGGGCTCAAATGCAATAAAATGTTGATTGGCACAGCAAAAGAAATGGAGGACCAAATTGAAATTAAAGGAAAGGAATATTTAAATGGGGAGATAAACAAAATAATTCATTTGGTCTCTCAAAAGTTAAGTGAACCCGTAGGAGAGAAAGGAGAGGGAAGAAAAGAGAGAAAGAAAGGAGAGAAAGGAGAAGCAAGAAGAAAAGTGAAGCGGCAAAGGTATGAGATGATTTTTTCTCCTCATTCAAGCTTTCAAGTGATCTTCAAGTGGTAATCAAGGAGAGGAGCCAAAGAAACCTACAGAAACAAGTAAGTTTTCGTGGGAAAGTTGCGGTTTGATGTTTTCCATGTTTAATGTCTTAAATTTAAGATTGATGTTAAAATTGATGGTATTTAAGGTTTAATGGTGCTGAATTTAATAATGTAATTGAGAAAGCCATGGTTTAGGTTAGGTTTTGACAAAATCAAGTGAGTAAGGGTTAGGTTTGATAGTGAATTGTGTTAGTGTTGAAATGGGTATAATGCATCAGATTTAAGTGTTTAGAGTGAAAGAAAAAATGGAAGAGAAACACACATTTTGGGTCAATTTTGCAAGCAGCAGTCTCGGTACAGGAAATGTCCTGTTTTCTGTTTTGACCAGTTTTGGTATTTTGGCCATAACTTCTGCCTCAATTTTTTGATCCAATTTGAGGATGGCGGGCTACACAAAATAGACTTGAAGGAGAACAAAACTTAAGAAGAAGGTATCGCCAAATTCTGATCCTAAGTGGCCTAAAAATTCACTCAAAGTAGGACCATGTGCAAGCCAAATTCTGGTTCAGTTTTTGAACATAGATTAGCCCGGTTATTTGGACGTAAAGTGAGTTTCGGTGCTCCGAATTGGGTGATTCCAATTGGAATAGAACCCTTAGCACCTTAGCTTTAAATGAGTGGCGGGCGATAGTGTCAAAATATGAAGTCAAGACCTCGGAAAATAGAGTACAAACTGTTACTAGAAAATCTGTGAATGACTAGTTGGTACATGAAATGCCATAACTTTAGTTTGATGATCCGATTGATTGACTCCAATTCCTATAAAATAGATTCCTAGAGGAATAAGAATATAGAATGAGTGTTTATGGTGGATTAAATGGAAATTATGGTTAATGTGTAATTGTGGGATTTTCGGAAAATATGGAAAAGGGACTCATTCGACGAACGGAACTCAACGGAAGCAAGGATTGAGCGGTGAACTCGTGAGTGAAATGATATTTGAAAAAAAATGAGTTTTTAAAAGTGAATGGTTTTAATGTTAAGCCGAAAGTTTAATGGAAATGTTTATGTACATGTTAAGGCATATGGAAATGTCTTTGCATCAATATATATATTTATATGTATGCATATGATAAAAGTGTTATGAAAGTTTTAAAATGTGTGAAGAATGCATATGTGTTTTAATGATAAAGGAAAGGATATAAATGTATTTATACATGTATATGAAATATGTATGCATATGTTAAAGTATTATGAAAGTTTTAAGATGTGTAAAGAATGCATATGTGTTTTAATGATCAAGTAAAGGATTTAAATGTGTTTACAAATGTACGAAGAAATGTTTTACTCGATGGTTACCCTAAACCCCTATGACCGGCAGGATCGAGACGCAATAAGTACTTTAAGCGTGTAAGGATTTAGAGGGTAAAGTTATAGGTTACTAACTCGAGGGAGGGAAATAAAAGTTCAGAGTAATATCTCACACGTGATAAAGTGTTATGATCCTGAACCCTATGCAAAGCGCGAAGCCCAGCCGTAGTGGTTATGACTGGAATGTGACTGTCTCTCACCGTTAGTATCCGGAAACTGTTCAGTGTGTTTATTCCCGGGTTCGATCGTAAAGAATGAAAGAAAGCAAAATAGCAAAGAAAGGTTAAGGCATAAATGCTTAAAGCATAAAATGAATTTTAAATGCATAAGTATCATTGAAAGAAAGTTACGCATAAATGCTAAAGCATAAATGATTTAAATGCATTAGTATTTATTGAAAGAAAGTTTAAAGTATAAATGCTTAAAGTATAAATGATAACCCAATGGTATAAGTATTTATGGAAAGAAAGTTTAAAGCATAAATGTTTAACGTGGTAAATGGATTTTAATTGTATGTTATGTATTATTTGGTATGTAATCGAAAATGTTATTTTTAATGAAAATGTACACCTCTAACGGGCTCCTTTAGCTCATTCTTTCCGTGTTTCAAAATATTTTCAGACCCAAGACAAAAGCGCCGACAGAGGTCACTTCGTGCTGAGTCGAAGCATCGAGGAGACGGCACGCATGTGACTGCATTGAAATAATTTGCATATCAGATATGTGAATATTTTGTCATGTTTTGATAAAATTTATGTAATGGAATTGAAGAAGGTTTAAATGTTTTGATGATTTGAAAGAAATAAATGTATATATGTATATCAGGTTTGATTTGGTTGCGGGATCGAGGAGTCCTTAATATGGAAGCTGATGAATTGAAGTTTAGAAGTGTTTTTAAATGTTTTCATCAAGTTTTGTAAATTTGGGAAAGTCCCGAAAAACGCAGGAAACTCGCCGATTTTCCCGAAAAAAAAAAACAAGTGTTGGAAAAGAAAAGAAAAAGAAATTTTTTAGCACTTCGCTCGCATTATTTTTAAAAGATATGTGAAGAATTGTAAAGGGGTTCGCCTCCACCCGATTTTTTTTAATTTATGGTTTTAAGGAAAAGTTTCTATATCCGTTGGAGTGCCTGAGGCTCCCTGTTCATGATATAACCGGTCGGATCCCAAAACATGGTATCGAGCTAAGTTTTGAAAATGTTATAAAGATTTGAAAATTGTTATTTTTATATGATTGTTTTAATGTTTTCGTAAGATTTCATGAAAATAAAAATAAAATTTATGTGATTTAAAATCATATATGCATTACATGACATATTAATTTTAATTACAGAAAATGCGCTGCCGAGGCCGACCACCCACCAGAAAGCCTGGCGCAGTACCACCAATTCCGAGGAACATGTTGATGAGTCTCGCGTATGTTCCTCCACCCAGACAGCCAGGTCGCCACCGCCTCCCGAGGTCGTAGGAGGACGATAATCTTAGAGAAGATGGCTCGATGTTAGCTACCAACATTTAATCGCCGTGACGACAAAGGTCCATCGAGGATAAGGAAATTGGGAGGCAAGAAATTATGACTCAGATAGGAGACTTTTGAAAGGCATGGTCGTGATTTAGGTAATGAGATGGTTAATTGAAAATGCATGTAATTTAGCTTAAGTGAATCAATGACATTAAGTGAATTGTTAATTGTAATTGTTGAAAGAAAAATGGAAGAAATTGAAGACATAATGATGAAATGTAATGCAGAATTTTCACAAATTCTGTGTGAAAAGTATGGAAAAGTCGATTGTTACAAACGTGAGTGATTATCGAGGCTGTGAGTTTTCTGCATACGGATATTATTAGATACATCCATGACTTTGATGTTATATTAGGCATGGATTTACTATCTAGACATCATGCTACAAAGGATTGTTATGAAAGAGGTTAGGTTCTATAAGTTTAAGGAAGACAGAGGTCGTTTTACGTTGGTTACGGAAAATACTACTCACCAATAATATGACGCTTACGTTGGCTAGTAAAATTACTAAAGTTATATCAAAGGTACCTAGCTTATGCTATCGAGGTGAGGGATAATGTAATCTAGAATGGAAGATATTCTGATAGTCAAATAATTTCCTGATGTATTTCCGCAGGATCTTCTAGGTATATATATATATATACATATATATATATATATATATATATATATATATATATATATATATATTAATTTTTAGATTGAAAGTTCCACTTAGATTAACTACAATCGCTAAGGCACCTTATATGATGGCTCCTTAAAAGCTGAAAGAATTGAAAGAATTGAAAGTATAAATGGATGAGCTTCAGAGTAGTGGTTTGTTGGGCCGAGTACTTCGCCGGGGAGTGCCTGCTTCATGAGCAAAAATGATGATGAAAGTTTAAGATCAGATATTGATTACGTAGAAGTGAATAAAAGTGAAAATACGCAATCAACAATCTATTACTTACACGATTGATGATCTTTTTGATCAATTGGCTGTGGAACGAGGGTATTTTTTGAAAATGGATCTAAGCTCAAAAGTTACCATCAATTAAAGATAGGTCGTAGGATGTTCATGACAACTTTGAAAACATGGTATGCATTATGAGTTTTTAGTCATGCTAGTTGGACTAACTTATATTCAGCCGCTTTATGGATCTTATGAATAGGATCTTTCAGCCTTATTTAGATCGCTTTGTTATAAGATTCATTGATGACATTTTAATCTATTTAAGCAAAGAATGAAGATCATGAGGAGCATCTAAGTAAATTCTACGGTTTCTAGTATGCCAAACTTAGTAAATTCTGTTCTTGTTAGACAAGTGTTGCCTTTCTAAGGCATGTGATTTGTGCTGGAAGGGGCTTCGTTGATCCTCAAAAGATTGAGAAAATCGTGGAACTCGAAAACCACCCTACGAATGTGACAGAGATACAAAGTTTTCTAGGTTGCTGTGGTACATTCGAAGGTTGTTATGACTTCTCAAAGTTAGCTGATCCTTGACTAAATCGACAAGGAAAGATGAAAGTTTCTATGGTAAGAGACATGCTCGAAAAAGATTCGATGAACTAAAAGGAATTTGCCACCTTAGCCTAGTTCTACTAATCATTGGCAAGAAGCATATACGATATTTCAGATGCTTCTGACGTAGCTTAGTGCGTGTTAATGCAACATGAAAATGATAGCATATGATTTTAAGGCAATTGAAAAGCATGAGCAGAATTATCCGAGATTACAACCTAGAGTCGGGTTGTCGTAGCCTGTTTCACGATATGGAGGCATTAATGATATGGAGCGTCGCATGTAAAAATTTGGCTGCATCACAAGAACATGTAATATCGATTCACATAGAAAAAGTTAAATATGAGACGTATGGATTTCGCTGAACTCATTAAGGATTATGAGTGCACTATCAGTACCATCGTGAAATGTTAATGTGGTAATCGATGCTCTTAGTAGAAGCCTACTGCTCCATATCTCACCTAAAGGTCAGGTACCTCCCTGATTTATGGAATTGAGGTCTTTAGGTGCGAGACTAGAATTGACGTGATATTAGTCCCCAGACTAATAGACAAGGTAGTGGGAGCTATAGACTCAAGATAATGATCATGATTAAATTGAAAAGGGAAGTCTAGTCCAAGTGCTTAGTGCGATTTTTAGTACCTGCATATGGTATAGTGATGATAGGTCACAGGTTATGTGTACTAGATGTGGGAAGATTAAAGAAATAAATTATGGGAGAGGCTCACTCTTCTCTACATATGATGCATCGTGGAAACACTAAATGTATCATAAATTTAAGGGAATACTAAAGGTGGAGGGGTATAAAGAAAGATGCAGCACTTATTTCTAAATGTCTCATTTGTCAAAAGTTAAGGCTGAAAGCATCAAAGATTGGCAGGTTCTTATAGTCTCTTCCGATCCCGTGAAATGGAGAGAATCTATGATGGGATTTTTTTTTATTTCCACTTTGCCAGTGGTTATGACGTGATATAGGTGATCGTGGATAGATTACCGAAATCACCAATTTCCTACCCATGGAAAATGCGACTTAGTTGAGAAGTCGGGTCGAGTTGTATATAAAAGAGATCACGCACTTCACCTGATGACCTAATCAAAGAGCCATACATTGGAAGTTATGCTCAAGGTCAGGTGTTAGAGTTTAAAGGAAGTTAGAAATATATTTTCTACCATTAATGGAGTTTTCCTACACAATAGTTATCATGCAAGCATTGAAATGGCGCCTTATGAGGCCTTATATGGAAGGAAGTGTGACTCATTATGTCGACGAGGAAAAGGGAGAGAAAGTTTTTAGGTTCATAAATTGTTCAAAGTACAACAGATAATGTTAAAGTTATCGTTGATAGATTAAAGATAGCTCAAGATTGACGTAAAGTTAAGTGTTGATAACCCAAGGAGAGATTTGGAATTTTAGGTGGGGATCGTATTGAGGAGGATATCACCCCGAAAGTGGTGTTTATATTCTGAAGAAAGGGAAGTTAAGTCCTCTCTATATGGGACTTTATGAAATTATGAAAATAATCGAGGTAGCGCCTTGGTTGAGGTTGCCAATTCGAATTGGCCATTATTACGACATATTTTACATTTCTATGCTTTGAAAGTATAATGCATTTATTCTTTCACATGTGTTAAGAGATCAACCTATTGAATGGAAAGAAGATTTGACGTATTTAAGAAAGACCTAGTTTCAATTGTTGATCGAAATGTGACAGTTTTAAACAAAGTGATTCCTTTAGTGAAGGTGTTGTGGATGAATCAACAGAGAGGAAGCAACATGAGAATTTAAATTTGAGACTTAAATTTTTATAAGGAGGGGTGATTGTAAAACCCCAACCTTATCAATGTTATAATAAGAAGTTATTGAACTGGATGGAGGGGGTTCAATGATAGGAAGGAAAGTGGATTAGGAATTTAGAACGCCTGACATCATTTGGCATGAAGTGAAAATTTTCGAAATTGTAACCGCGCCTCTAATGAATAGTGATTTTTTCTTATTTTATCCTGGACAGGGTTGCAAAGGGATTTAATATGTTCAGCCTGCATAAGACTTTCGTAACCCTGATAAGTCACACAGAGGCAATGGAGATTAAGGTGAATAGTGATTCCTGATCGAAATTTGGAGTCATACTGAAATTTTTCTAAATTGAGCCGAAAATGGTGTTGTCCGGAATAAATCATAAAGACCAACGAAACCGAAATATGAAACGGAGTCCGTTTGATAGTTTCCGCGATTCGAACGTACCACACACGCTATTGTCCCAGATTACCATTTTAATGATTTAAATCCGACGGTGATTTCAAAGCCTCGAATCCACGTGAAGTGATTTTAATTAAAATATTTCATGGTCAATTTGAAGTTTAGATCGACCATAGAATATTTTTGACATTTTAATCGGGTATAAAAGCGTGATAAGGTGAAATCGAGAAAAATCTCGATAAAATGGAGATATTTTCATGAGAGCCAATCAAAACATTTCTTAAGGGCTAGTTAGGGTTTGTGACTCATTAGAATTGACCAATGAGGTTCATGGGCTCAAATGCAATAAAAATAAGTTGATCGGGCACAGTAAAAGTGAAATGAGGACCAATTGAAATTAAAGGAAAGTTAGAATATTTAAATGGGGGAGACAACAGAAATAATTCATTTTGGTCTCTCAAAAAGTTAAGGAACCCGTAGGAGAGAAAGGGAGTAGGGAAGAAAAGAGAGAAAAGAAAGGAGAGAAAGGAGAAGCAAAAGAAGAAAAAGTGAAGAAAGCGTATGAGATGCGGATTTTTCTCCTCATTCAAGCTTTCAAGCGATCTTCAAGTGGTACCCGCGAGAGGAGCCAAAGAAACTCAAGAAACAAGTAAGTTTTCAAGGGCGGAGTTAGGGTTTGATGTTTTCCATGTTTAATGTCTCTAAATTTGGTATGGATGTTAAATTGATGGTGTATTATGCTTAATAATGGTGCTGAATTTAATATCAATGGAGAAAGCCATGGTTTAGTTAGGGTTTTGACAAAATCAAGTGAGTAAGGGTTAGGTTTGATAGTGAATTGTGTGTGTTATGTTGAAATGGGTATAATGCATCAGATTTAAGTGTTTAGAGTGAAAGAAAAAATGGAAGAGAAACACATTTTGGTCAATTTTTTAAGCAGCAGTCTCGGACAGGAAATGTCCTTGTTTTCTGTTTTGACCAGTTTTGGTATTTGGCCATAACTTGCCTCAATTTTGATCCAATTTGGAGTGATTTAAGTGGCTATTAAAATAGACTTGAAGGAGAACAAACTTAAGAAGAAGGTATCGCCAAATTCTGGGATCCCAAGTGCCTAAAATTCACCTGGGTGAACCATGTGCAAGCCAAATTCTGGTTCAGTTTGAACATAGATTAGCCCGGTTATTTGGACGTAAAGTGAGTTTCTGTTCTAATTGCGATTCCACTGAATAGAACCCCAGCACTAGTTTTAAATGAGTATAAGGACAGAGTAGTGTCAAAATATATGAAGTCAAGACCTCGGAAAAAACAGAGTAATACAACCGTTACTAGAAAACTCCAGAAAATGACTAGTTGGCATAGAAAATGCCACATAACTTTAGTTTGGATGATCCGATTGATTGATTCCACCTTGGCAAAATAGATTCCTAGAGGAATAAGAATATAGGAATGAGTAAGTATGGTGGATTAAATGGAAATTATGGTTAATGTGTAATTGTGATTTTCTTGGAAAGGTAGTGCTGACTATCTGACGTGAACGGAACTCAACTGGGAAGCAAGCGACTGAAGTGAACTGTGAGGAAAATGATACAGGAAAAATCAGCTTAAAAGTGAATGGTTTTAATGTTGCTGAAAGTTTAATGGAAATGCTTTATGTACATAAAGCAAGGCATATGGAAAATGTTTTATCTTTGCATCAATATATATATTTATATGTATGCATATGATAAAGTGTTATGAAAGTTTTAAAATGTGTGAAGAATGCATATGTGTTTTTAATGATAAAGGAAAGGATATTATAAATGTATTTATACATGTATATGAAATATGTATGCATATGTTAAAGTATTATGAAAGTTTTAAGATGTGTAAAGAATGCATATGTGTTTTAGATCGGCAAAGATTTAAATGTGTTTACAAATGTATTGAAGAAATGTTTTACCGATGGTTACCCTAAACCCCTATGACCTGTTGGTGACCGATATCACAAGTACTTTAAGCGTAAGGATTTAGAGGGTAAAAGTTATAGGTTACTAACTGAGGGAGGGAAATAGGTGTCTAGAGTAATATCCTTACACGTGATAAAGTGCTATGACTGAACCCTATGCAAAGCTGCAGAGTTTCTCCGCACAGAAGTGGGTTAAGTGATCGAATGTGACTGCCCTCACCGTCAAGCATCTCTGAACCGTTCTGGTTGTGTTATTCCCCCCGGTTCCATCAGAAAGAATGAAAGAAAGAAAATATGAAAAGGAAGAAAGGTTAAGGCATAAATGCCAAAGTATAAAATGAATTTTAAATGCATAAGTATCTATCAAAGAAAGTTTACGCATAAATGCTTAAAGCATAAATGTGGATTTTAAACGCATAAGTATTTATCAAAGAAAGTTTAAAGTATAAATGTTTAAAGCATAAATTGATTCTAATGGTATAAGTATTTATGGAAAGAAAAGTTTAAAGCATAAATGTTTAATGTGTAAATGGATTTTAATTTGTATAAGTATGTATTATTTTGGCATGTACTCGAAAATGCTATTTTAAAAATGTACACTCACCGGCTCCTTTAGCTCATTCTTTCCGTGTGTTTCAAAAACATTTTCAGACCCAAGACAAAAGGCCGATAGAGGCTCATTCCCGTGCAAGTGAGTCGAGCTATCGAGAGACGACGCATGACCGTATTGAAAAATAATTTGCATATTGTATATGTGAATATTTTGTCATGTTTTTGATAAAAATTATGCATGGAATTGAAGAAGGTTTAAATGTTTTGATGATTTGAAAGAAATAAATGTATATATATGTATATTGTGTTTGATTGGGTTGTGGACGAGGAGTCCTAATATGGAAGTTGATGAATTGAAGTTTAGAAGTGTTTTTAAATGTTTTCATCAAGCTGTAAATTTGGGAAAGTCCAAAACAGAAACCTCGTCGATTTTCCCGAAAAAAATCTAAGTGTTTGAAAAGAAAAGAAAGAAATTTTTAGCACTGCCTCGCATTATTTTTAAAAGATATGTGAAGAATTGTAAAGTGGCCTGCCCACCTGATTTTAATTTTATGGTTTTAAGGAAAAGTTTCTATATCCGTTTGAGCGGAGGTCCCCCTGCTCATGAGGTTAATCCTGCCTGATCCTTCAACTTCTTTCTCGACTACTTCTTTCATCACCGGATTCAACCTTCTTCCTATAAAGGTTTGTTATTTTCTAAAAGGATCTTGTGCATACAGATAGAAGGACTGATTCCTTTTAAATCATCTATAGACCAAGCTATTTTATCCATGAATTTTATGAGAATCTCCAGCAGTCTTTGTTCTTCAAGCTCAATTAGTTCAACTGAAACGATCACTGGCTTTTCTTTTTCAGGTTGCAAGAAAGCATACTTCAAATATTCAGGAAATTCTTTTAGAATCAAACCCTTTGAGCTTATGTTTACTTCAATTGCTTTCTCTTCATAATTATTGGATTTTTTTGTACTAATTTCTTCAACACTGAGTACTGCCTCTTTTAATTTAAAATTGGAGTTCAAAAATTCAACTTCAAGATGCTCCAGATACTAGAAATTCATCTCATTCTCTTTCATTGAACTCTGAAAATTACAATCATTTATCAGTTCAGAACTGATGGGAATTTTTGTTTTTACAATCTCACATTCAACATTAATAAGTTCTGGCTATTTCAAACTGTGCTTGAGATTGAATTGCATTGCCTCATCTCCAACCCTGAGAGTCGGTTCTCCTTTCTTCACATCGATCAAAGTTACTCATGTTGCTAAGAAGGGCCTTCCTAACAACAGTGGGACTTGTTTGTCTTCTTTTATATCAATTACTACAAAGTCCACTGGGAAAATGAACTTTCCCACTTTGATCAGCACATCTTCAAGAATGCCCTTAAGATGGGCCAAGGTTCTGTCTGCCATCTGCATGGTAATGGCTGTGGGAGGTGCCTCCCAAACTGAAGCCTTTTTAACCACGTATGCGCATCAAGTTGATGCCGGGCTCCGTGACTGATAATGCTTTTCCCATATCAAAATTCTCAATTTTGCAAGGTATAGTGAAGTTTCTCGATCCTCGTGATTTTCTGTAAAGCCTTCGAAGGATCGCGATCGTAGTCGCCGTTAGGGTCACTACACCTTCTTTCGCCACCTTTCTTTCTACTCAATATAGCTTTCATGATTTTTTCATAGTAAGGTATTTAAGTCAATGCCTCATAAAAAAGGGATATTTATCTCTATCATCTTAAACATGTTCAAGAATCTAGAGAATTGCTTTTCAAGATTTGCCTTCTACAGCCTCTAAGGGAATAGAACTTGAGGATTGTAAGCTTTAACCTCTTCATTCTTTCTTAGATTTCCTTTATCAACTTGCTGCTTTTGCTACATTTTTGCTGTTCTATCTTCCTCAACAATTTATAAACTTTGCTGCTTCAATTCTTCTCCAACTTCAGTATGCTTCTCTTCCTCAATTTCCTTTTTCTCAATTCTTCTCTTTTCCAGTTCTCTACCACTTCTTAGGTGTGCCGCCACAATCCTTGATTCTTACTTACCTCATAGGAATGAATCCTTGGAATGGTCTGCATGGATAAGACGGCCCTTTACACTGAGTTTCAGTTCTTCAAGGCGTTGGTATTGGCACGAAACATAATTGTGTTTGCACGGAGAAGTTTGCTAGGCTCAAGAAACTTCACCATCTCAGCCTTGTGTTTGGCAGCCTTTTAATTTTCCCAATGAAAGCGACATCCTGGTCCTCAGATGAATTAGATCTCTCTTGTATGATTTTACGCTCTCTATCCTGCCCCAGCTCACTGCTGTTGTTATTGGAACCCAGGTGAGGCATGATATTGTTGCAGATTTTTTCCAGGTCTTTGACCTTGTTGTGCCCCTCCTCCATATGAGAAGTTCTCATAGTTCCTGAGTGCTGATGTGTAGTGAGTGGGTAAGTTGAGGTTGGGCTTAAAAGTGTAGCTCCTATTTGCCCCCAGTCGCATGCTCCATCTGACTTGGTAGGGACTTCCCCTCATGGGTTAGTCCCTCGTCAACACTTTCTTCTCTCCTTGCATCTGCTATCCCCACTTCAAGTGTAGTGTACATTCTTCTCTCATTGTTTCCAGGCTTTGTTCATTAATTGTGCATCCGGCTAAGCTCGATTACACAACTCCTTTTCGATCACATTCTTTAAAGCGGATGGAGCATTGCATTTGAGTCGCTGTCCAGTGCTTGCTTGCCTCTCACGGCCTTCTTCTTTTGAGCCTGACAAGGTGCATCAATTGCCCTTTTGAGGCATAATTCATGGAATGATAGAAAATGTCCATCCAGTGGTCAGATCTATTCCATGCATAGGGCATCTTTTTAGTAGTCTCTTGTATCTCTCCCATGCATTGTAGAGACTTTCATCCTCCCCCTATTTGAAAACTATGATTACTCCTCTTCCTTTAAAAGTCAGGGTTTGGGGAAAAAATCTGCTCATATAGGCCTCCACCAACTCTTCCCAATTTGTCACTGATCCAATGGCGGGTGGCTTGAGCAGTTGCGCCACGTATCGATGGGAAGGGAAGAGCTATGGCACGGTCATACGGTCTCCACCTGTTGCTTAGTTTGTATTGGCCATCCTCATGAATCTTCCCATATGCTCATTAGGGTCTTCGGAAGGATGACCCGGAGTAAGCTAGTGTTGTTGTACCATAATGATCTGGTAGCCGATTTCAAAATTGTTGGCTTTATAGCGTTTGTCTCACTGTGAGATACTCATCTTGAATAAAAGGCCTCCAAAAGTCCTCCATAGTCATTTTCCTTTAAGGTTTATCTGTTTTTATTTCTTCTAGAATAGGTTGTAATCTTTCTCTTTGATTTGCCATATTTGTAGATTCAACACTTGTAACTCTCAGTTCGGTGTTCTCTCGATTTTATCAAGGCATGAATACCTTTTGGTTTTATTGCATTTAAAATCTTCCTAAAATAGAAACAAGCTGAGATCAAATGAAATGCATGGGGAAATAGCTATGTGGAGTTTAGGCTCAAAAATATTTTCAGTAGCTTGATAGAGAAACTCTGCGGTTAAAACTATTTTGTGTTTTTCATTTATTTATGATAAAATAAAGAAAAATTTCCAAATTAGTAATTCTCTCTTTGGTTAGAATATTGATCTTTAAATTCATTAATCGATCCCCAACAATGGCGCCAAAAACTTGTTGGCTGATTTTTGTATAAACCAAATTTACCAAATATAAGTGCTCTGCACCCCGAATACTTAAAGTCTATGATAGCACCGAAAGCATTAATTGACCAAAATATATATATAAAGTTATGACACTGCTACCAAGGGACTATTTTCTAATCCCCGGCAACGGTGCCAAAAACTTGTTTATAGATTTTGATTAAAAAAATAATGTTGTCCCTTTTTGTGGCTAGTTCATTAAGTACATTTGGTTTAAATCACTACAAGTGCTTGGTTGTCTGACCTTAATAAAAGTTGATTTTTAAGTCCAGATATCGTTCCCACGAGGATTAATGATAAATCAAAATACTAACTACCCCAACTACTCAAGATCCTTACTATTTGAACTCCAATGTTAAGATGATCAGAGAACTAATAAAATAATTTCACTAGAATACATAAAAAAATTAATAAAAGTGGATTTGAGAGTTCACTAAGTGAGACAACACTGGGAAATAGACCAATGAATAATTGTCAATTTCTGCATCATTTTAAATCATAGATAAGCCATAAGTTGGAAAGCTAAATTTGTCAAAGATGCATTGTGGTATAGTTTGGATTTCTCCCTTAACCATACATTTCACTAATTAGAGATTCATGTTCATTTCTAACTCTTAGATCTAACCAGTTACTTGTAAGATATAACCCTCTTTCTAAGATCTGAGTATTTTTCCTTTTCAGTACTTCACACCCAAATCTTAGGACTAAAGAATTCTTGCCCCCATAGACAGGATATTGCAGGCCTTCTCCAATTTAAATGGCACCTCATCCTTCAATATTGATGAAATTTTCCATATCCTTGATTAGATCTTTGCTAACACAGGATCAAAATCCTTTCATCAGAAAGAGGAGAAACCTCTAAGTGATTAAACTGACACTTCATCAAACTATCCTCAAAACATGAGTCAGTTAGTAATCTATCTTAGTAATCTTTGAGAGTTCATTAGTTCCAAAGTATTAGTCTACCATACCCACAAAGAATTGCTTTATATACCCTCGAGTTCCATCCTACGTGCCACGCCGGGGGGCCTCACCGAAATCGAGGCAAGATCTGATACTTTGTTTGGGTACACGGTACAAGTACTTGGAATAATTAAGTTCAAAAATAATACCAATCAAATAAATTCAATAATAATTCTAACTTCAGAAGCGCTCTTCCTCTGTGCGAGGAAAAATAATAATCACCATGGAGCCCATTCGAAGAGGAGAGCAATCTTTCAACAACTGGTTCCACATAAATCGGTATTAAGCGATCGAGAAAATTCACATTGAGATTGTAAGCAATGAAATAAGATGAACTCCATAAATTTTCTAAAATCCATTTAAAGCAGAACAATAGTGAAGAGAAAAAAGTTTACAATGAATTCTAGCTTGAAGCTGCACATCAGTTCATTACTCAAATCCAGAAATTAAACAAAAAACTAACTAAAAACTGTGCTCTAACTAAATCTACTAAATAGGAAATAAAAAATAAAAATAAAGGAAAAATAAAAGAAAAATATTATACAAAGAGTCTTCAGCTACCTAGAAGTCACAGATTTGTGGAAGGCTATGCAAGTGCCACATAGATGGAAATACATTTATAGAGCTTTAAGTAGTGGGATGCGCTTCAATACACCAATTTGTGGATCCCAAAACTTGGTCCAAAATAGTAGCTTTATCGGCTGCGAAAGAAAGTTTTATCGCGCGACATGGTTCTTACAACTAACCGTCCCGGCTCTATCGTTCTCGTTCTCTCAAACGACTGCCTTCATATTTCTGTAATTCTATTCTGTGTTACCTGTTTCAACATGATGGGTGATTGTTGGTCGTGGAAACGTGGATGGTGGTTGTCTTATAATGATTGGAGTTATCATCTCTTCTAACTGCAGTCTATAGCCTGAGCATTCTTTGTCTAATATCACTAAATACACTCACACAAGACATAACCCGCCTTCGTGAGGAACTCGTATATGGTTGTTTGTTAGTGACATTGGCTTTCTTGTCCGATAGAATCTATGTTCTGCTGTGTTGGTGAGACTAAACTCTTTGTCTGACGGACTCTTTCAATATCGTGATAGAGTCTTCTTTCACTCCTTGTCATTTAATTTGAACCTTTTTATTTGCAACATTAATCCCTTGTGCATTGAAAAACTTTCCTTTGGCTCCACCTCCCACTTATCCTCCATTTTACTGTGCTTGATAAAAACTTCTCATTCATGATAGAAATATAACTTCTGCGACTTTATTGTCGACATAATTTTCCTTTATCCTTTTGTCACAACAGAGGCAATCATTTTCGCTTCATTAGTATGTCGCAACTTCCGCTTTATGTCATAACAATATTCTTTGTCATTCTCCCTCACTTCTTATCGCGAACATAGTTTTCTTCCTCTGTCGAGACAACATTCACTCAACTCACTTTCTCCGTCCTAAACAAAGAAATTTGGCGTTGTGACAAAGTCCGCGTATTTTTTCATTATCGACCAATGTTGTGTCGAGACATTGTTTTCCGTTATGACATAAAATCGCCTTTGGTCTTGTCCTCTCTAGTTGAACTATCGTCGCGAATATAGAAACTTTGTCGCAGTACCTTGCTTCATTGTTTTTCCATTTTCTATCGCGACAGAAGCCGTTTTTGTCGCCGCGAGATCATCCGATGACTTCGTTTTTCTTTGTTGCTTATTGCATCTGTAAGATGTTGCGACAAGGTTCCAATGCTATTTACTTGATTAATGTCAGAACAAAGAGTAATGAGAATGTTATGGCATTCTTCATGAGTTGCTCCCATCGGGTGGTCTCGAAGATAAATCCATTGCTCGATAGTAATTTGCCAATCCATCTCAAATTGTGTCGCGATAGTCTTCATTTTTGGCTTGCACTTAGCTTGATCCTTGTTGCGACATACTTCTGCTGGTTATCTTGGAATTTTGTCGTGACATTCTAATACTATGTCAAGACATAGTTTGCTACCTTTGGCAATTTTTTTTCTTTTCTTGCTAGAATTCTCTCTTTTTCATTTAAAACATGCAAAACAAAAAGTTGTGAATTTTCCATAATTCAGCATTAAAATGTATCCTAACTGCTAAAAATATGCTAGAAAAATGGATTAAAAATATGAGTTTAGGGCTTATCAGCTACCTAGATCTTGCATTTTCAATGGTAATTTATTTTGAATGATTGCACTGCAAGTTTCTGACAAACTTACCATTCCATCTTCATCCAACTTTCTTTTCTTAATGAGGATGTCCTTCATAATTTTGGCATAATGAGGCATTTGAGCCAAAGCCTTAACAAAAGGAATGTTGATCTTTAATTTCTTGAACATGTTAAAGAATTTAGCAAACTAATAGTCCAATTTTGACTTCTGCAGTCTCTAAGGAATGGAATAGGAGGTACGTAGGCTCTTACTTTCTCTTTCTTCTTCAGTTCTTCCTATTCAATTTGCTACTTTTGCTGCACCTCTGATTTCTCTCTTTCATCTGTAAATCATGTCTGCTCAAATTGTTTCCCCTTTGCCACTTCGCTTGCTCTTCCTTCTCACCACTTTTTATCTCATCTTCTTCTTTTCACCTCCTTTGCCACTCCTAAGTGTTATAGCCATGCAGTCCTTGGGATTCTTCTTAGTGTCACTAGGGAAATGATCCCTAGACCGATTCTGCATACCTAAGGCCAACTACCCTACTTGAGTCTCGAGATTCTTTAGAGAAGCAATAGTGTTAGCCTAAAACACAGTTGTGTTTGCTTGGAATACTGCCAGCTCAGCAAACTTCTGCTCATGTATGTTCAACATTCTTTTGTTTTCACCCATAAAGTTCAGCATTTGATCCTCAAAAGACTGGGACCTCCTTTGGCCTAGATTGTCTGCTCTATGACTACCCTAATGCTATTGTCCCTGGAAACTATGTGGAGCATAATTCTATTGAAAGTTCCAGATCGTCTTGACCTCATACACTCCTCCATAAGACAAGTCTTCGCGTTTCATGGCTGGTGTAATGGCTTGAAGGTTAATGTCATTTGAAGTTATAGCTCCT
This sequence comes from Tetrastigma voinierianum, assembly GCA_016808115.1. Lineage (NCBI taxonomy): Eukaryota > Viridiplantae > Streptophyta > Magnoliopsida > Vitales > Vitaceae > Tetrastigma > Tetrastigma voinierianum. The sequence continues at coordinate 35,218 of JAEQBH010002945.1, read as the reverse complement.
ATTACTTTTTGACATACTGAGCTTCTTCCACTTGATAAGGAACCTTTCATGAGCTAGTCCTTAGTCGGCTTATCGCCATTCTTCCACAATTCAAACCCTCGCTTATCGAATGGTTTATTCTTTTATGATTATTCATCTTGTTCATCAATGCATCCAACTTTTCTTTTATTGCTAATATCTTGTTCAGCTCAATTACTCCTCCTCCTTTTAGCCTGCTGCTGCTCCCTAAAGCTTCAGAAGGAGCTCTATAATTGCTCTTGGCTAACTCCTCTATCAACTGAGTAACTTCCTCAGCATTTTTCCTTTGAATGCACCTCTAGAGGTTGCATCTATAGTTCCCTTCAAAGTGTAATTCATTGCATGATAGAAAGGATGTCTATCCAGTCATTGGTCTTCTATCCAAGCAGATGGACATCTCCTAGCGTACCGCTTGAATCTTTCCCAAGCACTGAATAAAGGCTCATCTTCTTTTTTCTTGAAGGCAATGATTTCTCCACTCCTCTCTAAAGTGAGAGTAGGAGTAGGAGGGAAGAATCTGCTCAGATATGCCTCTACCAGTTCCTCCCATGTATTGATTGATCCATATGGTAGGGACTCAAACCAACTAGCTACTGTGTTCCTCAATGAAAATGGGAACAATTGTAGCTTGATAACATCTGGATTGACCCCATTTAGCCTCACTATGTTTTCCATCCTCAAGAATTTTTCCTGTGTGCTCATCAGGACTTCACCGGGATGCCCTGAACTAGTGTTGAGCGTACCGATGGTGACCGTGAGCAAAGCCTCAACTTGGAAGTTGGCCTCTAATCGCAGTGTCGCTTCACAATTCGAATACTCTTCTATGATAATTGGTCTCCATAAGTCTTCCATAGTCCTTTATCTTTGCTGAGGTTTATCAAGAGCAACAACTGGTACATTCTGATTCGTCTCTCTCTGTTCTACCATAGCTGATGTTTCTGCTATTCGTACTTTCTTCAGATTTCTCAGTGTTCTCTCTAACTCAATGTCCACGGCGAGTTATTTCTAGCTTCTCGGCATGTAAGAATGCCGAAAATGATAATACACTGAAATCAAAGTGTGATTAGTAGACAATTAAAATATTTTATGATTTGCTTGATAAAAGATAAGTATCTGAATCATCTAGTGCAATTAGAACCATTTTTTTTTAATATTTTTTTGAAAAATTTGATAAAAGATAAATGAAAAATGTCTAAACTAGCAACTTTCTTTTTGGCAAGAATATTGATCTTTAAATTTTACTTCAATCCTGCAACAAATAAAAACTTATTAGACCATTTTCTATAATTAAACAAATTATTAATATACCGCCAGATGATATTTGTCAACTTCGCAACAACCAAAAGCTTGTTATACCATTTTCTATACTAAACAAAATTTTTGACAAGGCCAATGAAACTCATTGTCTAACTTCTAACTACGCTTAAAAACTGTTTTTAGGACCAAAATGTGTGACCCAAATTTTCAACACACCACTATAAACTATTTAGGCCCCTAACAACAACGCCTAAAAAACTGTTTTAACCTCATATAAATATAAAGACTGCTTACCATTTGTATGTAAGAATGGTATTTAAAGCTCATTTTGGCTCCAAATCATCGTAAGTGCACAAGCTGCGCCAGGTAATAAAGTTGATTATAAGTCTAGATATCATTCCATAATGATTGATGAGAAAATCTAAAGATCAACTACCCATACTACTCAAGTAAATCACTATTTGAACCTCTAAATGGAAGTTTGAATTGTTTAAAATAATCATAATGAAATAATGTTTGATAATTGTTCTTTAAAGAAAAAGAAATAAAATATAGTAGAATCAGAGATTTCTCTGAGTAGAAATAACACTAGGATTAAAATCAGTGTTATGATGATCAATTTGTAAGGGGTTCGAGAACAAGTACTCAAGTATGACAAGAACTTTGATTTGCCTCTAGAGCAAGGTAGTATAGCCTCAGAATACCTCATGATAATAGTAACACATTTCACTAATTAGTCAATTATATTCCTAAACTAGGTCAATGGGTTTAATTAGCTACTTTTAGGATTTTATCATCTTTTACATTTGTCTTGCGTCTCTCAAAGATTGCACCCTACAAACAAAGTAAAGAGTTGTAACAAAAGTGGGTCCTTGATCTATTGAGTTTGGTTAGAATACTAGGTCTAGATAAGAGCTTAGGTTAGTGGGTGGGAAGAATTTGGGGCTTATTGTGACTATTTTGAAAACTAGGCAAGCCAACACTTAGTTCTTTTTTTTCTACAGGTTGACACTACTTGGATACTTGAGTTTGCATGGCATTCATTCTCTTCTTGAAGATAGTTGCCAGCTAAGGCCTGCAATCTATCGCCGGTCAGGCATTTTCATCTCAAGCGTTTTGGAACCTCATTTTTTTGGATATGTTTTTCTCGCTTCTTTCTTTCGTTAGTTTTTCTCTTCTTCCATTGCTAAGGACTAGCAATGTCTGCTTAAAGTAGACACACCAAATAGTGCTATTTTACATCGCTAAAACTTCGGGTTTTAAGCTCTTTGCGTAGTAATCAGCCTATTTTTAGCCCAACTGGCATATTAAGGACTTAGCATTGCTACTAATCATTTTTTGTGGCAAGTCTTGTTTGTTTTCACAGGTTTTAGCTTCGAATTTAGGAATCTAGCTTGCTAATGAAGAAATAAAGATGAAAGAAGATCACACAAAGTCCGAAGCCGCAGGCAAGAAATTGTGTAAAGAGCGCTATTTTCGTAAAGAGTTGCGAAATTTTCGCAACCCCCGCGAAATTCCCCGCCATTTTCGCGAACCGAATTCGCAGTTTACAATTTTCAGTAACTTTATGAATTCTCAAAGATTATGAAATTTTCAGGTTGCGAACCCCGCACTTAAATTTTTCGGTTTTTGTTGACTTTTGTACTTTTGTTTTCTCCCATTTTACCACTCTAGATTAGATATCAGAATGGTTATTCTGCAACGCATAAGGGTGGTATGGCTTCAAATACCAACCCAAGACTTAGTATAGGGGGGATCATTTTTTTTGACAAGATTGAAGATTTGAATGAAAGCTTGCTAGAGAAGTTTTGGTTTTTCTCTCATTTTCTTCCATTTTCCTTCATTTTCTCGGTGGCCAAACACTCCTTGTTGAAGATTTCTCAAGGAATGAGTGGCTAAATCTCCTTTCCCTTTTAAGTAGAAGTCATCAGGTGAGGGAACCAAGGGTAAGTTGAGGGTTTTTCATGATTTTAAAGCAAGCAGCTCCACCATTAATGGTTTCCTCCTTCCAAACCAAAGTTGTAACCCCTTAAACTCAATTTCAGATGGTTAAGATTGCAACTTTTGATGGTTCATTGGATACTTAATGCTAGATCCAAATAATGTGCTTGGGAGTTATCATTTATCGTCAGTCTCGAGGTGAGTCGTGGTTCATTTTCACAGACCGAGGTCATTAATGGTTAAGAATGCTATTTATGAAGAACACTGTTAAGGGTTAGTTTTTACAGTTAAATGAAGAACCTATTGAGGGGTGACTATGGTCAACCTCCCAATGCGAGGAATAAAATCTCAGAAATCCCTCACTTATCCAAGGAACCCAAACCCGACATGTACCGATACTTCAGGCCTCTCCTCTTATTTCCATTTCTACTTCTTGTAACATTTCTACTACCAACTCACTGCTTTTATGAACTCCAAGAATCCAAACTGCTTTCACCTGTATGTCTACCACCGTAGTCATTCAAACTAAGAAACCCATCCTGACATCCTAGAACCACTATACCGCTTAGCCATATGCACAGAGTGTAAGGTATTAGGGTTTTATAAATTTTGTTGATTCGGGACATCCATTAACCCTAATTGGGTATTGGCACAAATTAGTACCTTGCTACACGCAAATGAAATGTTAAAATGATGAGAGAACTAATAAAATAATATTAAAATAATTTCACTAGTATGCATAAAAAAAAAAAATTATAGTGGATTTGAGAGTTCACTGAGTGAGACAACACTGGGAAATAAACCAATGAATAATTGTCAATTTCTACACCATTTTGAGTCATAGCTAAGCCACAAGTTGGAAAGTCAATTTTGTCAAAGATGTATCAGAGTATAGTTTAAATTCTCCTTAACTATACATTTTACTAATTAGAAATTCATGTTCCTTTCGACTCAAGGGTCTAACTCACAGAATGTAAGAGGTAAATCACCTTCTAAGATCTAGATATTTTTCCTTTAGTACTTCACACCCAATCTCAAGACTCCGAAAAAAATTTTTTGCCCCCATATACGTGATATTGCAACTTTTCAATTTACTAATTCCTCATCCTGAATATTCAGTGAAATTCTCCATCTCCTTGATTAGATCTATGCTAACACGGGATCAGAATCATTTCATGAGAAATGGGAGAAACCTTTGAGTGATTAACTGATACTTCATTGAACTATCCTCATACAATGAATAAGTTAGTGATCTATCTGAGTAATCTTTCAGAGTTCATTAGTTCCAAAGTATTAGTCTACCATACCCACAAGGAACTGCTCCATACCCTCAGGATTCTCCATCTATGTGTTATGAAGAGGGCCTCCTGGAAATCAGAGTAAGATACAGTCCTTTGTTTTTGGTACACGATACTAGTACTTGGAACAGTTAAGTTCCAGAATAACACCAATCAAATAATTTCAAGATTTCAAAATATGGCATTCTTTCACTTTGTGAAGAAAATTAACAATCACTATTGACCCATTCCTAGAGGGAGTTCAATCTTTCAAAACGTGTTCACACGTATCAGTGACTAACTGATCAAGAAAATTCATTGAGATTGTAAACAAATGAAATAAATGAACTCTTGAAATTTTCTAAAATCCATTTAAAGCAAAACAATAGTGAGAGAAAAAATTTTACAATAAGGATTCCTTCATTTGCATATCAATTCATTACTCAACTCGAGAAATTAAACAAACTAACTAAAAACTACGCTAAGCAAGATCTACTAAAAAGGAAATAAAAATAAAAGAAAAATAAAAGAAAATAATATACCAGAGTCTTTATTTCCTAGAAGTCTAGAATTTAATAAAGTACCACGATTACCTAGATCGTCTGACCCCATAGATTTTCAATGATGGGCCGCACTTCAAGGCAAAAATAAAAGAAAAATAATATACAAAGAGTTTTCAGCTACCTAGAATTCCTGGATTTGCAGAAGCTACGCACATTACCCTAAATGCGTCTATTTATAGATTTTCAATGATGGGCACACTTCAAGGCACAAATTGTGGATCCCAAAATTTATTGCCCAAAATGGTTGCTTTATCACGACAAAGAAAGTTCTGTCGCGACATGATTCTTATCTTTATCGCTCAGATATTGTCGTGGCCTGCAATTTCCTATCACGACATATTTTCATGTTATCTTCTTTGATTCTGTTGTGATATAATTTGACTTTGTCACGAAATAGGTTTGTTGATGTTGTCTGTTTATGTCGCGACATGATTGTCTTTTGTCGCGACAGAAATTTCCTCCTCAAGCTCTTCAACTTTGTTGCAATAGTCTCTACTCTGTTGTGAGATTCTTTCTATTGTTATTCTCAATTTTTATCGTGATAGACTTTTTCTTTGTCGCGACAGAGTTTCTCCATGTAGCATGGATTTGTTGTCGCAACCAAGTTGTGTGACCTTGTATTTTTGAGACTGAACTCTGTGTCACAACAGACACCTTCCATGTCGCGACAGAGTCTTCTTTAGTCCTTGTTGTTCGCTGAACTTTTTGTTGCAACATTGAATCCCTTGTCGCGATAAACTTGCCTTGGCTCCTCTCACTTCTCTTCCATTTTTTGTCGCAACATAATCTTCCTTTGTAACGACAGATATTTCTGCCTTCAATTCTTTATTCTGTCACAACATGAGTTTTTGTGTCATAACATTCTTTTTGTAATTTTCTCAACTTATGTCGCGACAATATTTGTCTTTATCACGACAAAATTCACCTCATCCTCATGTTGTGTTTGTCGTGACATAAAACTACTATGTCGCGACAAAGTCTTCTTATCTCCCATTCCTGGTCCTGAATTTTGCGTCGCGACATAAAATTTGCCTTGGTCTTGACATACGCTGGAATGTCTATCGTAACATGGAAAACTTTGTCCCAGGCACATTGTCTTGACTTGTCTCATTATTCTGCTATTTTCTGTCACGACAGAGTTGTCTTTTGTCGCTATAGAGTTCATCTGATATCTTCATTTCTTTATGTCGTGACAAAGATTTGAAATGTCGCGACATAGTTCCACTGCCAGTTGCTTAATCAATGTCGCGACATAGTAAAGAATGTCGTGACATTTTTCTTCATGAGCTTCTTCAGCTATGTCACGATATAAAAATCCATTGTTCAGACATAAATTAGTCAATCTATCACAAATTGTGTCACGACGGTCTTCATTTCTGGCTTGTGCTTAGCTTGACTTTTGTTGTGACAAAGAGCTGCTGCTTGTGATATTCTTCTGCTGGTTCTGTTGGGATTCTTTCACGACATCATGAAACTGGGTTGCGACAAAGAATTCTGCCTTGGCCAATTTTTCTACTTTTCTTTCTAAAATTATCTCTTTTTCATATAAAACCTGTCAAACAAAAAGTTGGTGAATATTTCATAATCCAACATTAAAATGAATCATAAACTTCTAGAATGATGCCAGAAAAATAGATTAAAAATAGATGAGTTTAGGACTCATCAAATTCCCCAAAACTTAAAGTTTTGCTTTTCCCCAAGCAAAGAAAATAAAATTTTGTTTGTGCTTAAACAATTTAGCTTTAAATTTTTTAAGGACACTTTTCTATTGAATCCTAAATTTGGCAGGAAACATAAGTTAGTTGTAAAATTTTCTCTAAATATGTTTCCAATCTAGAATAAGGAAGATTTTCAATTAAGTTCACTAAAAAATCAAATAATTCATATAGTGTAAACAATTCAATCATTCAACCCTGATTTGTGAGTGTGTGATGGTCTTCTCTCTTTTTCCTTGGTAGATTAGTTAATCTTCTAGGATGTTACTCATATTGCCATTTTCTCCTTTATTCTTTAAAGTCCCATAAGCTTGTTTGTCATATTAATCTCCCACTAATGTAGCATATACCACCATCAATCAATTAGGTATTTTGACATAAAATGTGGGAGCCCATTAAGTGGTAGATAATAGGATAATTTGGGCTCAGTACCATATTTCCTTTCCATTTGACATGTTTGCCTTCATATGCATTCTTGACCTTTTCATTCATGTCATCCATCTATCTCCCATTGGTTTGGTGCATTCTTTTGCATATACTACGTGTTAGTACTTTTCTTGACCACGTTCGGTACAGCAGCTTTCATCCCTATCTTTCAAGCTTTTTCACTTTTCATTTTCCATCAAGGTTTAGGAATGGTGTAATATTTTGTCTTTTTAAGCTTTCTACCACCCTTAACAAACTTTGAGTCATTAACTCCTATACCAGTTGGCATTAGGGTACTAGATGTTGAACACCCCTAAGGACTTAATCGTTTTAGGGAGGAAGGCTACAAGACCAAACTTATTCCACCTTGACACTTTTCTTTACACAACTTCTTTTCCTCTTTCTTTTCATCTTTTCTCATCTCAATTGATTTTTTCTGTCTCAACCCTTATTATCCTCTTTTCATAATTTGAAACAAAATTCTCCCAAACTTGTCCTCTTCTATCCTTGATGTAATGGACATGTAATCTGGGCAAATAAGGGTTCTTTGGTGTAGGATAATGTCTAAGGAAGAAGATTAAACCACTTTATTGTGGTTTGATGATCTCAGAGTGGCTTTTTGGCTCAAATGAGTCATGTGTATCATTGAGTGCATATTATAAGGATTGAAGCTTTGAAAGGCTCAAACTTCCAAGGTGACCTAAATCATTTCTGTCGGTGATATTGCTTAGAGATTTAAGCATGACTAAAAAATCTAATAAATTCTAGGACATTTGGAGATTTAATTGTGATAGATCCTAGAAGATGTCCCAAATCTTTAGCACAATTTATTCAAAGATACTTTTGACAATGCGGTGTTGTCAAGATTCTAATATACTTGTTTACAAAAAACGAAATTACAAATCTTATTTGTTATCAATTTATTTTAATCTTGTATTCTTGAAGTTCAACATATTCGTAATAACCTTACAACTTTCCCTTTCATTTATTCCTACCCAATTCTATCTATCAATTCTTGTTTTGGTTCCTGGATATGTTGCTATGTTATTTTTATAAGTTAACATCTAATTCAAATTAACCATTAAATTCGATGCAGGAAATGATGATATTTGGAATCCCATGTAACGAACTATTTCTTTTATGTAAGACTTTGCCCGGCTTGTCAAGTGAATAGTGGGTTCTCCTTGATAGGAAGTATTTGACTTGGTGTCGGTCTACCACGACCCAAACTGAATCATGCTTCCTTCCTGTCAATAATAACAAACCCTGAAATCCATTATGATTCGGTCCCCAGAATTTCCGTTGGGTATCTTGATAGGCTGTAACAATCCCGAAGGAACTTAATGTTAAGCTTTTCCTTTCTGACACACCATACTTGATGCAAATTTTGTTTATCTCTTTCATTAGAACCACCAATGTAAGTCTTTAAATCGATATGCTGTTGCTGCCAAGATCTGGCGAATCGTGTGCTCTTGAGGAATGGATTTCTTTAATTCTCATCTATCATTGGGTACACAAACCCGATCTCTATAGTACAAGAATCCATCCTCTTTCGTTGTAAACTCAGTTTCTTTCCCCACTCTATTTTGATTTACAATTGCATCAATTTTCTCATCATTCTTTTACGCCTCTAGCACTCGGTTTAACAAATCCAGTTTTGCTATCAATTTAGCCACTATTGCACTGTCGTCTAACAATGACAAATGAGCTTCAGCATTCGGCATTTATGCATCTTTCTTCTCAGGCATCTGCTACTACATTAGCCTTCTTGGGGATGATGTCGATCACACAATCATAATCCTTGATTAATTCCATCCCTCTCACGTTGTCTCGTGTTAGAAAACCTGCTGTGAGGTAAATACTTAAGACTTTGTGATCGGTGTAGATGAGCACTTTCTCCATAAAGATAGTGTCTCCGTATTTTCAATGCAAACACAATGAAATGACCCATTCAAAATCATGCGTAAGGGTGTAGTTTTTTCATGCGGCTTCCAGCGCGAAGATAAGTTACCACTTTACCCTCTTGCATAAGGACACATCAAGTCCATTTAATGAAGCATCACTAAAAATCACCATTCTTTAATAGGTGGTGAGAGTAGAATCGATGCCTCGATTCTAAGTAACAACTTTCAAAACTTGTTTGACACTTTTCACTCCATTAAAATTTCACATTCTTTTGGTGCAATCTCGTCATAGGGGCCTCGGTCGTGAAAACCCCTTGGCAGGGCCTTACATAGTAACACACTTGATCACAGGAAACTACGCGCCTGTGACATTTCTCGGTACTTTCAATTTCAATAATCCTCTATCTTCTTTGGATCATCCGAATTCCTTCTTCGATACAATGTGTCGAGGAAAGACACTTCTCTCAACAAAATTCACATTTACTTGATTTTGCATATAGCGTTTCATTTCGAGGTTTCTAGCACTACGAAGGTTGTTGTATCGTGATTTCCGATCCTTTGAATGCTGTGAGGATGTCATCTATAAACACCACGACAAGCGTGCTACGATTAGAAAACATGATTCATTAAGTCCATAAGAAGCCCTTTGGTGCATTGTCATTCATGACATTACAAGGAACTCATAATGTCCATCTGCTAGCGTTCCTAAACACAGTGCATGCACATCAGCATCCTTAATCATAACTAATGATACCCAATCTGAAGTCAATTTTTCGAAAAGACACTTGCACCTTTCAGCTAGTCGAGACAAGTTATCTATCCGGTAATGGATATTTGTTCTTCCTTGTCATCGAGTTGTCTATAATTAACACACAACTTAAGTGAACCATCTTAACAAAAACCTTTGGAGCTCCCCATTGGTGATACGCTCAGACGAATAAATCTTCTGCAGCAACTCTCTTGCAACTTAAGCTTCAATTCTTGCTCCTTTGGAGCCATTCTATACGATGTAATGGATGGGAGTGGCACCGGAATTTCAACGTCATTGCAAACTCAATCTCTCATGTAGGAAGCTGATCGACAATTCTCGGGAAACATCTCAGGATAATCCTGGCGCCAAGGATGTCTGATAAACTAGGCTCTGCCTTTTTCGTATCTATCACATATGCAAAGTAGGCTTCACACCCCTTTCGAACCATCGTTCTAGCGTGGCGATGGATATGTCACATTAGAGGCGGTTCGACCTCCTTCGTAGATAAAAGATCACTTCCTCGTAGCTCGGTGTCCTTAAGATCACTCTCTTGTTCTGCAATCCAGCTTCACCACTTAGTGTCGGGACAACCAATCCATCGATATCATCAAACTCTCTAAATGAAAACTCGATCAAATCTCTCGGAAACTCATACTCTCTTATTTTGATGGGGCAATCTTTGTAAACTCATTCCTGACAACATGCCCAGTGATTTTCTGAAATGTCATACTCGGTTTTACTCTTGGGTAAGCCTAACTGATAGTTGTACAAATATAAAATTAGATTCGAACTGGATCTACTGTCATGTACGATGAGTCTCAAAGATATAGAAATTACCAACTATTACATTTGGTGCATTTTTCTCTTCCACTGCCTTCATTACATATGCCACGCTGAAACGACATCTTGTCTTATGAAACCATCTCGCTTGTCGGTCACTCATTGATGCAACACTCTTGTTGTCCTTGTTGCTCTTCTGTACTGCTAAAACTATACCCCCAATCCAGGGTGTTGTGAACGACCGAGCTCTAGGACAGTCTTTCACTTTGTGCTCATTAGATCCACATACCAAACAAGCACCTGTCAATCTTCAACACTCTCTTTTATGTTTCCTCCCACAATGAGTGGAATAAGAAGGAGCTGGTCCTCTTGAAGAACCTCTTAGTGCACTAGCAACTGATGGTGTCGGTAGAAAGTCTTTTCATAGGTGCTTTGAGTGATCTGATGACAGGCTAATTAGAACCCTATGGTCCTCTTAATTCTTACTCTAGTGCTGATAAGAACTTGACTGTCTAGGGTTTTTTTTATCCTGTCTTCTTTCTTTTCTTTCATACCCTTCTTTCTTTACTCTTTAAACATTTAGAAAACATGTCACAATTTTAGAAAAGTCATCATGGCAAAATCCTATGACATGGGCTCGAATATGGTCATTGAGGTCATCTTCAAACTTACGACATTTCTCTTCCTCAGTCAATAGCATCTCGGGAGCATACTTGCTCAACTAGGTGAATTCTCTCTGATACTCAATCACACTCGTCTATCTTTGTTTCAAATTAACCAGACTCTGCGTCTCATATTCATCGGATAAAATGACCAGCATGTAATGCTTCTTAGTGCAGGGAGTGTAACTCCGTGTAACACTTTCTGGGTGGTTCGGTCCTAGTCGCGAGCCACCAGCAGTAAAAACTGTCTTGCCTTAGGAAGTGATATCAGGCGCTCTAATTCTCCTTTGGTGTTGCAATGCATTTACGACATTCTTCAGTTATTTCAAGCCAATTTTCATATGAAAGGCTCATCATCTTTCTTCCAAATCCTTGGGTGCATATTTTCCATTCTCAATAGGCGGCCCTTTAAGGCTCACTTCACTGCTTATTGTGTTGTTATTTTGTGATGCTGAAACCTTGCTGAGATATCCATAGCACTTCTTTCTACTTGACCTTGCTCATGAATCAATGGAGTATGGGACCCTTGCCCACCTTCCACACTAGCAGGGCTATTTGGGCGACTTCTTGAGTCATCTCTAACCTTATGGGGTCCTGAACCATCAATGCTTACCTATTAAGACCGACAAGATCCGCATCAAAGTCACGTCATCCTTTATATGCAAATGCAATGCATGTCATAAACTATTTCAAAAATCATTTTGTAGAATAACCTAAACCTAGGCTCTGATACCACTAAAAATGTGACGGCCCATAGTACCTACCCTACCGGCCAGAACCCTAACTCGAGACGGTCCTCCTCCTTTTCGAATAATCCAAATACAATTATTTTTCTAAACACATTTCAATACTCAATGAAAATATATATATATACGTAAATACCACTTTAACATAAAGGGGGCCCATCATTTGATCACAAAACTCTTTTTCATTTGATATGGCATTTCATGCCCATTTGGTCCATTTCCCACCTTGATACAATACGGCATTATTAGTCGTTTTCAATATAAAAAACATTTACAAAACAAAATCAGAGTTCACTTTTCGAATTATAGTTTCAATACAAAAATAGTCAAATCAAATTCATGTATGCATATGATGGAGCTTTACTTATCCTTCGTGTGGCTTTGACGATGACTCTGAATCTCAACGGCCCTTGCCTTTGTACCTGTTCTCTCGGTACCTGCGTGATGATAAAACAATGCGCTAAGCATTTTCATGCTTAGTGGTTCTATATAGTTCTCTCTTCCATTTCAGTTTAATACAAATCATGCAATTTTTCTAAACCATGCTTTTGAATCTTTTTTAATGATCAATGCAAATACAATACATATATTTATTTCATATACATTCATTTACGATTCATTGATCATTCCAAATATGCACTTTCATATGCAATAAATAATTCAAAACACAAATCATGCATTTCACAACTTTCTTATCATTTCAATTTGCCTTTAAACGAATTTAACCTATGCTTTTGGTGCAGGGATAAGCGGAATCGCAGGCACGGTCAGATATCTGTGCGATATAAAATGTTTTATAACTTGCAATGCGGTCATTTAAATTTGTTAACTGGTTATTGAAAAGTAATTAGTGAGCATACCGATATTTGTCCCCCTTTGAATACGGATCGAGTGACATCATTACGTTCGTTCGCAGTACTACTAATTTGACCCTTATTGGTATATCAATCTATCCTCAACTCGAATTTAATGGTTAACATTCTATTAAGGGCGTTTAAATCATTCATAGCAAAATAAAGTATAGTATGTACATTTATACAAACAATTCATTTTCAATACTCATGCAATTTTCATGCAAATCATTTCACAATCAATTGCCTCAAATCAATTAAAACAAATCAATATGCTTTTTCTTATAAATCATTTCAGCAATTCAAATCATTTTATAATCATTCAAACACTTTGGAATTAGAGAGAGAGAAGCGGGGAAAAAACAAAAAATATTGTCGTCTTTCGATTCCTGTCCTCAGAATCTCAACCTCAACTCAGGGCATTCCTCCTCATTAGCCCCTAATCCATCACAAATGATGGATCTATGCTCTTTGTCCACAATTTTTCCTTGTAGTTTAGGGTGTACTCTAGCTCTTCATCCCTCTTTTAGATGGTAGCCTTGATCTCTTTCTAGTGTTCCTTGTACAGATACCCAAAGGCTTCAACCTTCTAGAGCAGGTTCTATTCCATTTCTTTTTCCCTGACCTCCATGATCTTGATTAGCTTCTAATCTCTCCTGAGCTGATCATTCACAAATGTCCTCTCCCTATCTTTCAGCTCCGTCCTCAATACTCTATCCCTCTTAGCTAACTTTTCTCTCCATTCCTCATCCCTTTGTTGGAGAACTGCTAATAAGTTTTCTTCTCTTCTTTTATTTTCCGCAGCCAGAGTTTCATCTCTCCATCTCAGTTCTTCTCGGAACTACTCATCTCTTCTCTTTATTTCCTGTCTCATCTCTATTAGTAAAGAGAACAGTTCAGATGTGCTGCTTTCTTGATCTTCAGCTCTCTGCTTCCCTCTTTCTGCTCTATTATAAGCAGGCATTTCTTCTTCAACCCTAGGGGAGGGCACTGGTTGCTCTGGGTAATCCTCAAACTCCCCCCCTCCCCGTCTTTCTTCTATTTCAAGCTCTTCTTCAACTGTAAGGGTTGTCTCCATTGGCAGTTATGTGGTTGCCCTTTTTCTTTTTCTAGTTCTCTCTACCTTCTCACTCTGTGTTAGAGCTTTGAGGACTCCAGTGAGGGTGAGAAGAGAGGATCTTAGGCACCTCTCTTCTATCTCGTTGAATGTTACACCCTAGCTTGATGAACATGAGTGTGATCAAGGAGGGATGGGGGATATTTCTTGAGAAACTGTTCTCAACGTAGTCCAGGATGGACTATTCCACTATTTTCCCCATATTCAAATTTCACCCCTTGACTAGTGCATATAGTAGTATGACACGGTCTTATTTCACTGTTGAGACATGCTTAGATGGGATGAGAACAGAGTTCACAAAATAAAACCAAACCTTAACCGCCTTTGACAAATCGCCTCTATCGATGTAAGCGTTGCGGATGGTTTTGGTTCTCTACCACGCACCCATGTCGTACTCTTCTCATTCACTCTCCGGTCTCAGCTCTAGAAGTTTGGAAATGGTCCTTTCCCCGAAAGGGATCCACCTCCCCCTGACATAGCACTTCAGGTTCTTCTGTTAACCCAAATTTGTGTAGAATTATTTGACTAGGGCCTGTAATCCTGGCTCCCTATGCTGTCTCAACTTTTCCAAGCCTCGCCACTCAATCTCTTCTTTAAACGGTGACACCAGCTCCTTGAATCCCTTTTCCTCCACAAAACTCTTCTTTACCATGTATTTCTGGAACGTTTTCGCTCCCTTATTGGAGTAGAAAGCCATAGCTTCTCCTTCTTCCACCACCACTTCTACTTCGTCTGAAACCACTTCTATTGTTGTCTCCTGGCTCCCTTCTTCTACAATTTCTCTAAGAACATCCCCCACTACATCCTCTATCACCTCGTCTAAGGTTGGAGAGTTGGGATTCAACATTGTTTAGGTTTTTTGTGAGGTTTTGAGAAAGCTACGATTCGAAAGTTTAAGGGGCTCATATTTAGGAATGAAGATTTTTCAAAGTGTCCCTTTTATAGGGTGACTGCCATAACTGTAATGTCGCAACATTGGATCCTTGATGTCGCAAAACTGACTCGATGTCGCGATCACTCATATTTTCTAATTAGCTTTTCTAGAGGTCACAACATTGACTTGATGTCACGACATTGCTTCAAGGTCAGTCTTGGTGTTGCTTTTGTATCTCTACGACGTCGCGACATTAACATGTCAATGTCGTGACATTAGAACAATGTTGCTCTTGTATATCTACGATGTCGCGACATTTTAATCTAATGTCGTGACATTGGAGCAATGTCGCGATAATGTTGCAACATTTGGGAGACTTTTGGAACTGGTGTCGCGACATTATTGTCGATGTCACAACATTGAGTGGGAGTTTAGCCTTTTAAGCAAAAATTTTGTACTTTTTTTCTCCATTTTATTTCTGCAATTCCAGTTCATGATTGTGAATATACGTCTAGTGATGTTTAGAATTCTCAATTCAAGCATGGACGGTAACATAAATTTTCATTTCCAATCAATTAAGCATTACTTTCAATATTCTGAAGATTTTTCAAACAACTATTGATGAGTACAATGAAGCTACTATGCAATTTTCTAACTCAAATAAATTACACTCCCTAAACTTAGTTATGAATCATTTCTAAAGAATAAGAAATAGAAGTAGACTCCCCTTTGTAGCAAACTTTTCGATACGTTGGAGATGCTTGAGATTGACAACGAATATCCTTGCGATTTCATTGTCCACGGCATTTAGAAGATTATATTAAATAAGTTTTAAATAAATTCTGAAAAAATTACACTACTTCTATAAAGTAATTCATTACATTGAATTAAACACAATCACACTAAAAGAAAATAAACGCACAGGTTGCTCAGTAGCTATACATTACATGTCTTTAGCTAGACATTGTTGTAGTGTGTTCTCATTTCAGTAATTCTATCCATCTCTTCAAATCTGGGACTCTTCTTCATTGGATCTTCCTCCTAGGTAGTGTTTCAACCTTTGACCATTCACTTTAAACTCATCTCCAGAATTGGTTTCGGTGTTCTTGCTCCCGAAGGGAGTAGCACACCTTCTATATATGGACCCTCACGCCTTGACTTGAGTTTTCCCAAAAAAAAATTTAGCCTAGAATTGTACAGTAGGACTAGCTCTCCTACTCTTAACTCTTTCCTCATAATCTTCTAATCATGCCACTTTTTAGTCTTATCTTTATAGATTCTGGCATTATCATAGGCTTCATTTCTTAGTTCTTCCAATTCATTAAATTGGAGTAATCTCTTCTCCTTGGCAGCTTTGAAATCATAGTTCATTTTCTATATGGCCCACATTGCTTTATATTTAAGCTCAAGAGGGAGATGGCAAGGTTTCCCAAATACTACCCTGTATGGGGACATCTAATAGAGTTTATAAATGTCTTGTAAAGCGAGTGCATCTTCTAGTTTAGCCTTGTCTTTCTACTAGTGCTTACTGTCTTTTCCAATATTCTCTTTATCTCCCTATTGGATTTTATGCTTGTCCATTTGATTGAGGGTGATAAGCCAATCCCATAACATGTTTGATTCCATTTCAACCCATGATTTTTGCAACCAACTTGTTTGAAAAATGGCTTCCCTTATCACTGATGATTGTCCTTGGGGGTTAAAGAATCTGCTGAGATATTTGATATTCTGATATAATGTTGGCATCATTCCTTGGACAAGCTATAGCTTCCACCCATTTGGAAACATAGTCCACAGCTAGGAGAATGTATTGATTTCCAAATGAGGGTGGGAAAGGTCCCATAAAATCTATCCCCCATTGATGAGTCTTAAACTAATCTATTTTTAATTCATTTTTCTGACTTGTTTTTAGTATTTTCAGAGCTGTTTTAATGCCAAATTATGGAATATTTACAAACTTTGTGTTTTGCAGGAGTTAATTCAAAAAGGAGAGATTTCCAGCAAGAAAGAATAAAAAAAGAGCAAAGACAGCAATCTATGTCGCGACTGAAATTTGTGTGTCGCGACAAACTTCCAAGCAATTACCAAAGAAACTGTGTCACAACAACATTTCCTGTCTCCCAACGCCATAATCTGATTGTTGACAATTGAGCTAGGTCACGAAAGAAGACAATTGGTCGCGACATAAGACAGCAGGTCGCGACACAGAATGGGAAAAACATATGCAAGTCAGCTAGGAACAAGATAGTTTGTGTTGCGACATAATGCTAAACTGAAGGCTGAATATCTGTCGTGACAAAACCCTCCTCTATTGCAACACTGACTTCTGCAACATAAAAAAGTTTGTTGAGATAGAAAAGATACTGAATAAGAAGTTTAGGGTGCGACAAGAAAACTAGGTCGCGACAAAGGGTGCTTAAAGGATGAACTGACCTAGTTGCAACAAGGAGAGTCAATGTTGCAATATACTTCAAGCTGAAAAGGTGTTTTAATGTCACGACATAGATCTTCAGGTCGCAACACAAAAATCAGTTGAACACATAAAAGTCCTGTCGTGACAGGAAATATAGGTCACGACAGCAAATTCAAGAAAATTTGAGAAGGCAGAAAGTTCTGTTGACCTTCAGAAAACTAGATTAGCGATAGGAAGTCATGCTGCATGCGGAAGTGTAGTCGCGACATATAACATATTTGGAAGTCGCAACATGCAAAGATCCCCAACCGCAAAGTCGAGTCGCAGCATCGAAAATGAAGTTGCAAGCAAGGAGAGAAACAGGCTAAGTGGCGACGGAACTCCGTCTCGACCGGACTTTTGGGATTTGCGACCAGTTTTCCACACAAATCGCGAAGTCTGTCGTGACATAACAAACTAAATTCGCATCCAAAGCGAGTAGGCTAAATATAGAGTAATCTTGTCATGACACTTGAAATGCAGGTCATGACTTGACAAATAAATATTTAACAAACACGAGAAGCCGTATCACAACATCATAGAGGCTGCAGTAAGTCAAACTTAGTGGAAACTAGCTTACGTCACGGCAATGCGAGATAATACAAGGCAGGTGTTGCAACATATGGCTTGAGCAGAAGTCTTTTGTCAAGACATAAAAACTTGAGTGCGCAACACCGGCTGCGAAGCTGCCCCGAAAGCGTGTTGCGACATGATTATCGATGTTGTGACACTGCTTATTTGAGAAATGCACAAAATCGCATCCACGACAAAGGCTTCTGTCCGACGGAGTTATCATACTAAGGAAGAAGGTGTCCCAATAACAATACGATGTTGCAGCGAGTAAAAGGAGCACAAGATTTTCAAAATTAAATTGTGAATATTTGCATGCACTGACAAAGACTGCAAAAGAACCGCAAAACTTTGTCATGACTCTTTAGGTCACGACCGAAAACCGATCTAAAGCCTAAAATTTGAGTTCATAAAAAAGCATTGAAGTGAGGGCCCAAACTTTTAAGGCTCTATAAATAGAAACAACTATGGAAAGTGGGGCAGTCAATCAGAAACGACGAACAAGAGTACCTGGGGAGCTGAGAACTCTTTTGTATTATATTTTTCTTTTTCTATTATTTATTTTATTTTTCTTATTTTTCTTATTTTTCTTTTCTTCGTAGATTAGCGTTAGCATGAGATTTTGATTCTTTACTAGGTCTGAAACAGCAAATTGGTCAAAAGTTTTGAAGTTGAAATTTAATCGCATTATTTACATTCTTGTTTGAATTGTGAACTCGAGACAATATTTGGAACTCATTCCTTGATTGATTGCGATTCTGATGGAATTCTTTGATCGATATTTCAATATCTGTAATCCAGTTTTCGAGAACACAACTTCCACTGGGAAATATCTTATGTTAGTTATGGTCTTTTCTGCAAAATAAGAAGAAAATTTCCTGAGTTGAATTTTGAGTTTATTTGGATGGTGTTGATCTTGATATTAATTGTTCCCAATTTTAGTAGTTTATATATATGAAAGGACTATTGTTTGGCTCTGATTTCCAGGAGGCCCTCTGAGTGACACAGATATGGAGATTCTTGAGAGCTTAGATCAGTTACTTGGGGGTATGTTAGACTAATATTGAAGAACTAATGAGCTCTAAAAGGTTACTTAGATAAATCCTCAATTTGCTCATGGTTTGAAAATGGGTTGAGTGATATATCAATTTGTCCAATTAAGTCCCTATCGCAGTGCGGAATAATGATCTTATTCCCGTGTGTTGGCATGAGGATCTAATCAAGGAAAGAAAACTCTTTAGATCTTGAGGATGAGACATCATTCTTGTTGTAGAAACCTTTTAGCTTTGGTCTTGGGAAATAAAAATGTACGATCGTAAAAAATGGGTGAAGTATTGGAAAGAAAAATCACAGGATCTTACGGAGAAATTCTAATTCTGAGTAATTGATTAGGAATCATGTTTTGAAATGAACATAAACCTCCTACTGCACGGTGAAAAGTATTATGGTTGAAGGAGGAATCATATTACACTGTTTTTCTTGACAGATTAAATTCAACTCAGGGAAAATAGAATGAGATTAGGATCTGAAATTGATAATTTCTGCGAGTGAAATCCAGAGTGTCTACTTCATTGATAATGCGGCTCGGTCAGTTTACATTTAAGATTTAATTTTTCCTTTTTTATTAAATGTAGGATTCTAGTCACTAAAATTCTTATTAGGTTACTAAATTTTCATCTTAACTAGACGTTCAAATAGTGTAGAACTTGAGTAATTGGGGTAGTTGAAGTTTAAATTTCTTTCAATCTCTGTAGGAAAGATATCCGGACTTATAGGTCCACTTTATTACTTGTACGACCTATACACTTGCAGTTTTTAAGATCAAAGTAAATTTTTAATTGAATTTAGTGACAAAATTATTCTTCTTATGAGCATACAATGTATATTTGGTCTAAACAAGTTTTTGGTACCTTTACCTAAGATTCTAGTTAGTCTTTGGTAATAGTGGCAGAAATTTGTATATATCATTTGAATCGATCAAGTTTTGGCTGTAGATTCTTAGTGGATCGAAGAATTTAAAGCCAATATTCGACAAAGAGAAATGCTAATTTTGACATTTTTCTTTGTTTTACAAAAATTTCATAAAATCAACAAAAAAAGGTTTTAACAACAGTGGCTAAATAAGCTACTGGTCTTTTTGGACGCTTAATGAATATACAATTTTTGTTATCATTGACTCTATTTGATCTCAGTGTGTTTCCACTTTCAGGAAAATATTAAATACATAGAAAATCAGAAGCAAAACTGCTACCTCTAGATATAAAAATTGAAAGAACACGAAAATAAAGGAAAAAACTACCGATCTTGAAAGATAAGTATGGTAATCAAATAGAAAGATTGCATATTCGGAGAAAGAGAAGAAGAAGAAAAAAGCGAGAGAGACCACAGAGGCCTAATACAATGGAGGAATTTTAGAGGCACATCATCCAAAAAGAATACTCTGCTGTGAGACAGCCCACATTGAAAGCGAGCAACTTTGGTGAAGCCGACTTTGATTCTGATAGTGCGGCAACACTAGTTCACAGGTCACCCTTCAGAAGATCTAAATGAGCACTTGGGGAGATTTATGAGAATGGCAAACACTATGAAACTGAATGGAGTAAGACCTGATGTAATCAAGCTTCAACTCTTCCCATTCTCATTGAGAGATGCTTAACCACATGGTTTTGACTCCTTTGCTATGGGATCAGTGAATACTTAGGAAGAATTGGTGGAGGCATTCATGAGCAGATTTTTCCCTCCAGCTCTCACTGCTAAGAGAAAAGGAGAAATCATTGTGTTCAAGCAAGGGGAGGATGAGAGTCTCTACACTACATGGGAGAGGTTCAAGAAACTGCTGAAGAGGTGCCCTATGCATGGGATAGATCTGATAACTCAGATGGACATTTTCTACCATGCCATGAATTATACCTCTAAGCGTATAATTAATGCATCTTGCTGTGGAGGTTTTAAAAGAAGAAGTGCAGAGAAGGCAAGGCAAGTTATTGAAGACCTTGCCAAATGCAGCCTTATAGACTCCATCCCCGAATCTTTAAGAACAGCGAGCGAGGATGAAAATGATCACGATTAGATTGGATAGAACTACAGCCATAGAAGCCAAGCTTGATGCAGTAATGATCAAGCTGAGAATGATGCAGACTGCACAAGAAGTTGGAGCATTGAGATAAGGAAGGAGAAATAGTGCTAAGGGGTATGAGGAAGAAGAGCCCTACCAGGTTGAGGAGGCACAGTACCTAAATGCTAACAAGAATTATACTTTTAAGCCCAACCCCAACCTGCCTACACACTAGAGTCCAACATTAAGAAACCATGAGAGTTTTTCATATGGTGGAGGAGCACAACAGGGTCCTAGACATGGACAGAACTACCATCAGGTTTATACTCAGCCTGGGTTCCAACAGCAACAACAGCAAAACAAGGACAACAGAGGAGAGTATCAAGGGCAGAAAAAAAAACTCAAACCTTTGAAGATCAGGTGTTGCAATTCATGACAGAAAATAAAAGGATCCTGAATGTGCATTAGAAAAAATTTGTTGAACTTGAGAATTTTCAAGCTAACACAACTGTGTTTCAAACTAATATCAATGCTACATTGAGAAACTTGAAGACTTCAGTAGAGGCGATTAGTACTAACATGCAAAAATGCAAACGAGAAATACATTTCCAGTAATGAGGTCAATCCTAAAGATCTCACACTAACTGCAATGAGAGGCAGTGATGAATTGCAAGGAAGCAAGAAAAATGTAGGACAAAGCATGCACGGAGACTTAATCAATGAAGAAAAGCTCAGACTAGAGGAGCAAGCAAAAAGAATGCTGAAGAGAAGACAAAGTACAGCAAATGTCTAGCTAGGGACACTAAACTGAGCAGCTTCTTGGGAGGCAACCCAAGCAGGAATTTTCATTTTGTTTGTTTTTGTTTAGTCTAACTTATTCAATAAAATTTTGAGTATTTGATGTTTCAGTTTAATTTGTTAGTAGTTTTGTTTTAGTTGTTATTGATTTTCAAGAAAATGAAGAAAAATTCAAAGAAGAACCATTTTAAGAAGCAAATAGTTTCCAAAATAAAATATGTAGAAAATGACTATAAGGGGGAGTCATTCTAATTCCCTACACCTGTCTTTAAGGATAATGCATATGTGAATGTTTTGGGAATGTTATGTTGCTTGAATAAAAACATATTCTGAATATCTGGGCATAGAAGGTTGAATTAAGAACTAAGTATGAGTGGATATAGGTTGTTTTAAATGTATTATGAGAGAAAACATGAGAAAAATGTAATTTCAGAAAACTTCAGTGAAGTGTCGCAACATGCTTTTTCTATGTTGCGACACAGTTGAATTAGGAAGCAAATTTAAAAAGAAATTTATGTCGCAACATAAATCTATTATGTCGTGACATAAATTCAAATTGCCCTGAAAAAAATGTTGCAACATACTCTGCTGTGTCTCGACATTTGATGGGCTCTGTCTACAAAGAATGTTGAATCTACAACAGCGACAAACTTTTTATGTGATGAGAAATTAAAACAAATCTGATGGGGAGACCCGAGGGTAGTAATTGTCGCGACATTTGATGTAGCACACAATGAATCAGTTAGCTTATAAATGGAATTTTTTTTGAAAATTGAATAGCCACCTTTCTCATAAACTCCCACCCGTCTCAGCTTCTACTCAAGTCTCTCTCATCTCACTCCCTAAAAACCCTAAAGTTCAGAAACCCTAACATTACCATGTCTTATCCTACCACCCTGATTCCAAACCTCCAAGAAGTCATGGAAGAATACACTGAGTTGGGGAATCAAACAAAGCAAGGTTTTGAAGCAACAACCAGGCAAGTTGAGGAAAGAGATGATGACAATGAAGAGAATCATCAGACAGTGGAGGAACCAAGAAAAAGAAAAAGGGGAGCAGATGAAGCCAAAGCAAGGAAGTTAATTTCAGAAAGGGCAGCAACTTTGATGGAAGAAAGTTTGAAGAACAGAGGCTTCATTGCTGAAAGAGGATTCAAGAATATTATCTCCCCTTTTACTGAAATGGTGGAGAAAAGAGAATGGCAGTCTCTGGCATAACACAAAGAACCTGGATGTGGCTCTTTGGTAAGGGAATTCTTTGCAAATATGGTAGAAAGAGAAGGAAAAAAGAGGTATGTCGAGGGACCGGTGGATGGAATTCGGCAAGAAGATATCAGCAAATTGTTCAATGCGGGTGTGCAGATGAATCAAGTTCGAGAAACAATTGGGGAAGCAGAGCACCCAAGATAGTTGACCTTCTCACGGTGGAAAATGAGGTGGAAAGGAACAAAGTAAATCCTTTCGAGATCCATTCTTTAGAGGAGACTAGCAGAGGAAGCTAGGTATGGTTTTACTTGCCATTTACGCTAAGGCCATGCATAAGCACGATGGGAAGAGAAGAAGCAATTCTCCTTTATGCATTGCTAAAAGGTTACAAAATATATGTGGGAAAAATGATTGAAAATTCTATCTTGAGCTACTTTGAGCGTAAATGCAGAGGAATGATTCCACACCCAACAACAATAACTGGCCTCTACATCCAAGGGGGAGTTAAGAAAGAATGGGGGATGAAACACCCCGAGGCCTCCTCGACTTTTGGTGTAACAAGGACGAAGAGCAGGGAGGGCAGAAAAAGAAAAGAAGGAAAAAGAAAGGAAGGTTGCACTGAGTTGGAACAGTGGGGAAACCAATGTCCATTGCAATAAGAAGCTCAGAGGAGTCATAACCAATTCTGGAATGCACCCCCAGAGCTAAGACAAACCCAGCATGAACAAGCTGAAAGTTCAGGGCAGAATTGAATCATACAAAACTGATATAATTGCTAATGTCTACGCGGAAGGAGATGAAGGAGAGAGAAGACCAGTTAAAGAGACAGCTCCAGCTTTGAGATGAGTATTTTGATAAAGAGCTCAAAAGAAGAGACCAAAATTTAGAAGATGCACTTAAGGAAAGGGATGAATAGTGGAGAGCATAAATAGAGCAAAGGGATATAGGGCGGAAACGGTCAGGAGATAGAGACAATACCTTGAAGAGACGAAGCATGGATTCAGAATGGCTGCATGAGCAGTCTGGGACACTCTGAAGCAAAGTTTTTAGCATTTGAGCTAAGTGTTAGAAATAACGGGATGCTCTGGATCTCAGCTATGAGGCGTGAGAGGAGACTTACAGAAACGATACGAGATCTAGGCGGGCTATGAAGCAGTTTCGGCCAAAAGAAGACCTTTGCCTGGTCGGAATCTCATATTGTAGACCCTGCTCTGATCCCAGTCACAAACCCACCTATACCTTAGACCAGCCCCAGTCGGTGGGAGTAAGCACTTCTACACCTTGTCCAAACACGAAAAGAAAAAATCCTAGAACATCGGGAAAGAAAGAACTTACTGATAGAGGGTAGAAGAGATACCCTGGGATGGAAGTAGCGAGGAGAGAGGTGCAAAGAATAAGAAATGAACATTACTACCTCCTCCTGACTCCTCGCCTCTTTGTACTCAAAGGCTGATTCCTTTGAATAAAATAAAATTATATAGAAAAATTTTGTGTGATTGTGTTTGTGTTTGATTGGTGTGTTTTTATTAGTTTCTTTTGCTTCATGTTTAATAATACCTTGGTTGAATAAAGAAGAAATCAACTACCTGGATCAATTAGCTTATTTGTTGCAGCATGTTTAGGTGAAATGAATAGATTACAATTGTTGGTGTGTTGTATTGTTGTGAGCTGAATGCATGATCAAATGAACTCTTTTACTTGATTAAGAACAACACAACAACAAACCTCATAACCAAACAAACCTTTGTAATTGAAATTGTGGTAGGCCTCAATGAATTCGAACAGGAAGTTGCATGTGTAAGCTCAAATGAAGTTTAAGGTTGATATTTAAGAAAATGTATTAAATAGACTGCACAAATAAGACTTTTGAAACTATTGTATAAACAATAAGGTCAGTGAAAGTCTTGAAAAACAATGCACATGGTCAAAATGTTCCTTAACAAATTATGAAGGATTAGGGACATCTTAAGGTTCAGTCACGATCCAAAAGTTCGAGTCCCCAGAACTTGTTGGGTGTGTCAGCGAAATCCTAAGTGATCTGCTAACGGGAAGTGATATAGGTCATCCTTGGAAGTTTAGACCTTTCAAACTACCACATAATATGCATAAGCATATACTCAGTTCGATTTTAGCCAATTGTCTAGTTTCTTCATTTAAATAGCGAAATAAGAAAGCCTCGAGCCTTCTTTTATTCTAATCCTACGGTAAGAACCCTTCTTTGCCGGGTTTGGGACCTGAGACTTCCAAAATCTACCTGAAAATGACAAGTTTGGGGGAATGTTATTTTGATTTAAAAGGAAACAAGAATGAAGGATGGAAAAATAAAAGAACAAATGAAGAAATGGAAAAGAATGCAGAGATGAAGTCAAAAATTGTACATTGTCAAATGGGATTAAGTTTTGTCTTGTGGTCTTCCTCTCTTGAACAATAAAGTTATTAGGGGTGTTTCAACACCTAGTACTCTAATGCCAACTGGTATGGGAGCTAGTAACCCAAAGTTCTCTAAGAGTGGTAGAAAGCCTAAGAAGACAAGACATTGCACTAATCCTAAAAATATTTGACAAGTAAAAGAAAAGCAAAGAGCTTCTCTGCAAGATGCGAGCGAGAATAGACGGAGTATGATACATCAAGGGGACAAGTTTGGGGGAATATATTTTTAGACATTAGTAGAAAAGAGGGATGAAGAATAGAGCCCAAAGATACACATTTGAAGAGTGGAATCTGGAGTAAATTTTTAGCCTAAATTCTCCCGGCTTATCACTAATTAAAGCTAAACTCTCTGACTAAAGGAGCACAGTGATCTTGAAGGTGGTGCTTGTCTACATTAGTGGAGACTAAAAAACAAGCATATGGGACTTTGAGGAGTTAAAAGAAATTACAGTTACTGTGTAGAGTCCCAGAAGATTAGGTATCATGTCAAGGAGGAAGGGAAAGAAAACAATCACACACACAGAGAGATCAGGATTAATTGACTAAATTGTTTACATTTCAGAATTCATTAGTTTGTTTGTGAAAATATTTGAAAATTTTCTTAAGTCTGAACTAAAAACTAAATTTGAAATAAATGCTGGAATGACTTGTTTCAATTCAAGTTGCAGAGTTTCAGTGCAAAATAGAAAAATGTCCTTAAAAATAAAGCTAAATTGTTTGAGGACAAACAATTCTTCTTTTCTTTGCTTGGGGACAAGCAAAACTTTAAGTTTGGGGGAATTCCAAATGAGGGGATCCTTGTAGGAGGAATTTATTGATTTCAAATGAGGGTGGAAGGTCCCATAAAATCTATCCCCCATACATAAAATCTACACCACGGGATCCTACGGGGCATCTCATTTCTTAACTATGTTGCCCATTCTCTAACATATATCACGATGTTTCTCCCATTCAAAACAGTCTTTGAATAGAGTAGGTCAATAAAAACTTGATTGGATAATTTTCTTGGTTGTTCTTTCTCCTACAAGGTGTACTCCATATGATGATGCATGGCATTTATCAATAGTTCCACCTAGCTCATCTTCTGATAATTTGATTTGTCCCTCTTCTAAACAATAGTGGGTCATCCCATATATATACTCTGGCATCAGTCCTCAGCTTTCTTTTATCTTTTGGTAGTAAAATGCGGTGGCATGATTCCTGAGCTAAATATTTAACAATATTAGCATGCCGGGAGTAGTGGTGACACACAGAAAGGCTGCTCCATCAGAAATTTTCTTCTATTTCTATCCTTCTTTCCTCTTTAGTAGGTCTTTCCATTTCTTAATGACGTCGGTATCACGTGTCACTTCCCTTCTTGTCCTTGATTTCTATATCAAAATCTTGCAACAGTAGTACCCACCTAATCAGTCTTGGTTTAGCATCTTTCTTTGTCATTAGATATTCAACTGTTGCATGATCAGTGTGTATGATGACATGGGACCCCAATATGTATGGCCTAAATTTTTCACAAGCAAACACCATTGCCAGCATCTCCTTCTCTGTGGTTGAGTAGTTCTCTTGTGCCTTATTAAAGGTTTTGCTGGTGTAGTATATCGATTTGAAAAAAATTTCTATTCTTTGTCTTAAAAATGCTCCCATTGCATAATCACTAGTATCACACATGATTTCAAACACTTTGTTTCAGTTTGGTGTTGCCCTGATAGGAGCTATAACCAATCTGGATTTTATTTCTTTAAATGTAGACAAGCAAGAGTCATCAAATTTGAACTTGGTATCCTTCTCTAGCAGTCTGTATAATGGTTTGAAAATTTTTGAGAAGTCTTTGATAAATCTTTTATAAAATCAAGCATGTCCCAAAAAACTTCTAATTCCCTTCACTATTGTGGGTGGTAGATTTTCTGATGGAAACCTTGGCTTGGTGATTTCTGGCCAATTTGCGAGAAATTTTGTGTCCCTAAGACCATTCCTTCTATTACCATGAAATGACATTTTCTGGTCGAGCTAAATTCTTGTCTTAGCACCTGCGCGTATAGTCTCCAAATTTTCAAGCAATGCTCAAAAGCGGATCCATGCAACGATAAGTCATCCATAAAATTTCCATAGCCTCTTCCACGAATCTAAGAATATGGACCGTCGTACACCTTTGGAAGGTGGCAAGATCATTACATAATCCAAATGGCACCCATACAGCGAGGTGCCATAAGAGTAAAAGTAGTTTTCTCCTGATCCTCAGGGGCTATGGAATTTGATTATAACCTGAATATAAGGGTGTCTAGCTTTTGATCAATAAAGGGTAAAGGGCCAAAAACTTGATAGGCCAAAAGCGTGGTGTGTGTATATATACGCCTATGTGCGCAAGTGCACGCGTCGCCCCAAGTAATATAGTGTACTTATGGTATGGATATCGATCCACGGGGATAGGTGTGTTGAATACAGAGATTGGCTTTTGAATATTATCTGGATATACGCGTTGGGTGAAATGTTACTAGTGTCTGGATTTAAACTAAGCTAACCGATCTTAATGAATTATTGGATAGTGGAGACTAGGGCTATGTCTCCCCCTGCCACTTTCGATGGATTATTTCCTAAAGATGATACTATTCAGTTTATTTACAACTTATTGATGGCTAGGTGATCTTGCTTCTGAAATACCCTCTCTCGAGGTGTGTCGCTATCTCGCTAGTAGAGTTGAGTGTATCTACACTGACTCGATACTAGAGAAATGTAATGTTCTAACCTTACCTTGCCACCCTCGGGATGTGAGATATCTCTATTTACGAATCAAGCGAAAATTGCTCTCAAATCCACAGGTATCCTCATCTCTCGAATCTAGGATATCCGGTATAATCCATAATGTTAATGGAACATCACCATGAAATGACTCACGAGATATAAAGCGGATGTTACAAATTATAAACAAGCTGAATAATATAAAATCTGTCTTTAATCCGTGCGATCGTGACGAGGGTCCTTGACACCTAGTTATAAATCTAGAACATACGCTGAATATGAGAACGTATTTAATCTATAAAACATTAGTCTTTCTATCCAGAAGGAAAATACAAATGGCCAGATTGTTTCCAAGATCAAAGTCCCTCTTATTACGTTCCAGTGCCCTAGTTCGTACGATCCTCGATCTCCGATCCCCCGAATTCTGGTCCCCTTTTTGCTTTTAATGATTGAGAGGCAGAACTCCCGCTGACGTCGCGACGTTGCAACGTCGCGACGTTGCCGCTTGTTGACTTCTATATATGTTGACCCAACGTCGCGACGTTGGGACGTCATGGCGATGGGGCGTCGGCGGCGTTGCAGCGTCGCGACGTTCGACCATCTTTATCTGCTTGCCACCCTGCATCGGTACTTCCAAAGCGCCTTTTCACTGCATTCACGATTGCACAAATCGGATATCATTTTACAAAAATATGTATTTAAATATAAAAATAAAGCTAAAAACATAAGGCAGGCAGATTTATGACACGATATTTTAGACACTCATCACACCCCCAAACTTAGCTTCTTGCTTGTCCCGAAACAAGAATGGCCTCTAAAGCTAAGACACACACCTATCTTATGTAGTCCCAACTTAAGATAGTGATGCACATGTTGATAGATAGAGGATCAAATTGGGCCAAACTCACTGCTAGCTGTTGTTTTGTTTGAAGTTCACGAGTTACATGAGGTGTTCGACTTTCGAAGAACTACCCAAGAGTTGAACTTCGGTGGGATTGACTAGTGCCTCGACCTCAGAATTATTGATAACCTTTCCCGAGGGACCACATGTGCGTTGGATAATCGTGACCTACAGTGTATGCCAGGTTAGACGCCCCAAACTTGGAGTTCAACTACGCTAGTGGGAAAATCCTAACTGAAAGTATAGGAATGCCGTTTGCAATTCTTAACATACTACTCATAACGAGGAGAACAAAACTAGTGCACCTTAAGTTTATCTTAGTGTTAAATGTAGCGAGGGGATTAGTTGAGGTGACTCCCCACCCAGGTTAGTTAAGAGACACTTAGGGCATTCGATTCCCCCTCGAACGTCACCCAAACACTCAACTAAACCCTAAGGGCCTAAGGCGTAGGAAACTTCCATCTTCATCACATGCAGGCGGTGAAATTGATGACTCCGTAGGTTGGCTCGAGACATTGGGCTTTGAAAGGCCCCTCGAATTTGTGCGAGTTCGGTGGAAGATCCCACTTATTCTATACCTAAATTTTTTTTTTTTTCTTCTTTTTCACTTTTCCTATTGTTTTTGTTTTTTTTTTTTTTTTTTGGGGCTCTGAAGGCAATCCTCTTGCACATTTACGATTAATCACCATCTCTTTGGTGTTTAGAGACTCCCATGGTTTGTTGAACCTTAGTAGCCGGGTTCGGCATCTAGGCATACCCTAGAAGTCACCTGTGTGTGAGTGTACTAGGCTCATTGAGAAATAGTTTCTTGAATATCCGGAGGTGATTCTGTCTCCCACCTATTGACCTAATTCCCAGAACATCAAAATACCCTATGAATCCTTTACGGGAGGTATGCCTGTTCTTCCATGACAATAGTGGATTCGGTAAGTGATCCGACTCTCAAACATGGCGACACATACACAAACTACCTAAACCACGACACCACTAAACATAGATATGATCTACCTAAAAAACCTGACATGAGCGAACCTGGCTTCTGACAACCTCAAAAATGAACAAGCATTAAATGAACTAAGCGAAGCGCACAAACAAACACGCGGAAATGAAACGAAACTATAGCACAAATACGAAAATAAAAATAACCATCATAAAACTATACTAATCTGCTAAGAACAGAAACCTTTGCCCACTTCCCAAGCAAAGTATCCGGTGTCTCAGTGCGATAAAATGCGAGGAAAGGGTAAAGGGAACTCCTCTGGGGATAGGACAAGTCACTGCGGCGATGGCGACGGTGGGGTGTTGTCTGAAATTTGGGCCAGTGGGCTGGGAGGGATTCTTCAGCTGTGTGAAGAATAGTGGCTGGTTGGCGGAGACCGTACGCATGTCGGCGGGGGCCTCCATATCTTGTGTAAGGAGGACTCGGTGCTCCTGAGCCTCATCCCAGAATCCATCAAAGGCGCTCGATGGGGCAAGCCTTGGGTCCTCTAGAGTCGGGTGTGGGGCCCGGAGGGGCGCCTGGGAGTCTCTTGTGGTGGTGGTGGAGGTGGGTGGTGGGGGCGCGATGTCATCACAGGGATCGCCCGAGAGTCAAGCGGGCACGATGGTCGTGAGCTGGGTCCTGGATCCGGGGGCTCGTATGGCCCCGAATCGTAAGTCCCCCCTCTCGGGTGCGTGGTACGGTTTCTCCCTCTTAACCGATATAGCCTTGATTGGGTGTAACCACGCCTCGTTATCATCTAGGGGCACCCCGGCTCATTTGCATAGGCCATAAATGAGGAAAGGGTGCCCCAAGTTCATCTTAGCGTCCCGGTTATGGAGGATGGCATCCTCTATAACCTGCCCAACATCGAACGGAATATCCTGAATGATGGCATAATTGAGCAAGGCACGCTTGGCAGTCACTTCACACACGTTCGTCGTCGGAATGAGACGCGACGTGATGAAGTGATGCCAGACTTTGGGGATATATGCCAAATGCTTGGCCTTGAAGTGGACGGTGTGGCCCTCATTGTTGAGTTTCCACTCACCGCGTTTGTCGGGCCGAGAATGACCTCGGGGTAATCGGTGCTCGTAAGAGGATTGTCGAAAGGCTCGGAGGGACATGATCCAAGATTATAAAAGTGGTTGATAGACTACGCGCGAAGTCTGCTTACACCCTTGCCGAACCTTCTTGACGACGTGGGAGGCGAGGTTGGGTAAAATTTTCGCACCGCACTCATGTAATTTGGATGAGGTGGTTGTGAACGCCGCCGTCCCTTGGCGCAGTCTTGCGGAAGAAGTCGTCGGGGTGATGGAAACCCTTTTCTTTGATAAAAGAGCGGTTCTTGCAGATGGCGCCGAACCGATCGACGGCACTATGGTGCGAACCTCTTGACATCGGAGTCGAGGTCGGGTCCTCAGCGGGCAGATTTCAAATGAAGCCGACTTTTGCCTCTTACCTAACATAGGTGGAAGTACTAGAGCTCCTAGAAGGACACTGAAATCAAACGTCACATAGGTGTCACACCCAGGTTGTCTAGACAATATGTCGAGCACCTCGGTGCACTATGAAGCTAAGGCCAAAATGAGCCACAAGTAGACCACAGCCCCAGGACCTTGTGAGCCAATTTGGCTCGCCCAGAAACCCTATTATGGGTACTAGACCTAACAGGTGCGAATAAAACCTAACCGAGGCAAGGACACCTATGTGTAGTGTGGAGTAGCGCGAGACGAGGGACGGTGGGTAGTAGGTGTGGAAGAGCCCAGTGGTGGCGGTGTGTCGGTGATGGTGTGGGAGGGCAAGCGGTGGCCTCAGACGGGCGTAGGGTGGACTTTCCGACGAGGGTTGAGGTGCGGGGGCGACGAAGGTGCAGGGTTGGTGAAAGGAAACAAGTAAGAGCAAAAAGTAGGGTGTTCTTGACCTTAAACGAGGGCCCAGCGTCGCGACGTTCGGATGCAGCGTCGCGGCGTTACAGGTACAAAACCCCGGCGTCGCGGCGTTGATATCAATGTCTCGGCGTTACGAAGTGGTTAAAACCCGGCGTCGCGGCGTTAGGATCCAACGTCGCGGCGTTCGGAGAAGTGCAAAGCCGACGATTCAAAGCCAGCGTCGCGATGTTGAGCGTCGCGATTGAAGCGTCCGCACGACGTTCAAAGCGAACGTCGAGCGTGAGAGAAGACCCAAAATCACGAAAATATTGTCCAATAGCTTAGGTAAGGCAACTCCCTAGTGCAATATGTGACTCTCTCGAACTACGAGTGGCGCATGGGCGGATCCTCCCAATACTTTTCGATCGTGGGTCACAGTAGACATCAAAAAGAGATTTCGATTCTGACGAAGCGACAAACCAACATAAAGCTGAAAGCGAGATAGTAAAGAAATTGAACCATAGAAAGAGGAAAATTTTCAAGAAAAACTTGGAGTTGCCTCACAAGAAGGCGTTATGTTTAATGTCGTTAGCTCGGCGACCACTGAATCTCAATGTTAACCGGGAACAGAGCTCTTATATTCTTCTTGAACTTCATCGATCACGGTCGATTGAATGAATCACCTTATCAGCATGGAACTCACCCAAAATAGCAAGCCAGCGGATTGTGTGTTAGCGTGAATGTTCCTTTCTCAAGATGTGTAACCTCACGCCCCTCCGTGGAGACCTTGGTCGCTGTAAGAAAGGTCGACCATCGAACCTTCCAATTTCGGAAAAAGTTTTTAGGCAGGAATTAAACAAAAGGATATGTTGC
This sequence comes from Tetrastigma voinierianum, assembly GCA_016808115.1. Lineage (NCBI taxonomy): Eukaryota > Viridiplantae > Streptophyta > Magnoliopsida > Vitales > Vitaceae > Tetrastigma > Tetrastigma voinierianum. Next base: position 2,469 of record JAEQBH010002945.1, on the reverse strand, counting down.
CCAGCCTCAATTCCTTCCACGGTAATATGTTTATCGTGCAGAGGCTTTGTCCTTTCCTTAAATGCGGGCATTTTCATAAGCTTCGTTCTGGTGTCAGTTCAGCACGTTTTGTAGTAATTAAGCTTCTCAGGTAATTAATATCATGTTCAAGCGCAGTAGCCCGAGTAGGCTCGATGCTCCGATTCAACGGCGGATATGGCATGCTTTGCCATAAACAATTAAGGCGACATACCCGAGGTGTTTTAAATGTTGTTTGAATGCGCGGGAGTGCATCTTCAGTCTTTTAGACCGGTCCTTCACAGGCTGTTGCTTCATTTTTCTCGAAATGGACTTAATTTCTCGATTTGATACCTCTGCTTGCCTATTTGACTGTGGGTGATATGTAAGGGATGTACGATGGCGCACCCCATACTTTTGCAAGACTTTGTCAATCATCCTATTGCAGAAATGAGTCCGTTATCTGTGATCAGTGCTCGAGGGTTTTCCAATCGCGAGAATATGGTACAGAAGAAATTCAGGCCACCACTGTAGCATGTTAGTTCGGGTCGGAATTGCTTCAACCCACTTTGAAACATAATCTACTACCAGCAAGATGTACGGGGTTGTTATAAGATGGGGAAATGGTCCGTGGAAATCCATCCCCCATAAATCAAAACGATTCTACTTAGGAATGGGATGCATGGGGCGGTTCATCCTAGAAATGCCCCCATTGATTGACATTTATCACATGTGGACCGCGAAATGATGAGCATCCTTGAATAAAGTAGGCGTTAGAAGCTGATTGAAGCACCTTAGGCACAGCGTTGGCAAAACATGGTATCATACATAGTATTAAAAGTGTGGCGAGTGGTTCGAATCTTGTTCATTTCATCTTCGGACCGCATCTCAGGATCACTTAGTGGTATGATAATAAGCTAATTGGCTCCTCGATAGTAGTGTTTCAAGTGTGCAAAAAACCTCTTTTTGTTGATAGTTGAACTAGGAGGGACTACTTTGGCTTCTGGAAATAATTCTACGTAATCTGAGCCATGGAGCCACCTCTTTGTCTTGATAGGTAAGAGTTGCTTGTCAGGAAAATCATCATTCACTTGAATCTCATCACTTGCCCCTTCCAACCGTGAAAGATGATCTGCAACTAGGTTCTCTGTACCTTTCTTATCTTTGATCTCATTCCGAATTCTTGCGGCAAAAAGACCTGTGAGATTAAGTCGAGGTTGGCATCTTTTTAGTCATCAAGTATTTTTATGGCGTGGTAGTGTGAACTACGACCTTTGTTACCAAATCAAATAAGGCTGAATTTGTCAAAAGCGAAGACAATAGCCAATAGTTCTTTTACGTTGTGGCGTAATTCAGGCGAGCATCATTGAGTTCTACTCGCATAGTAGATTGCACAGAAAATTCTCGTTTACGCCTGCTTATTTGCTCAATCGCAAAATCACTTGCGTCACACATAACCTCAAATGGAAAGGACCAGTCTGGAGCTACTACAATAGGAGCCGATACCAATTTATCTTTTAATACTGAAAATGCGCGCAAACATTGGGAATTAAACTCAAATGGGGTCCCTTGGACTAGGAGATTAGACAACGGTTTTGCAATCTAAGAGAAGTCTTTGATGAATCTCTGCAGAATCGGCGTGGCACAAAACTTCTTATCCGTTTCTGGTGAGGTGAAGGTAATTTTCAGTGCTTCAATCTTTACTCTGTCTACCTCTATTCCTCTTGCTGAAATTCAATGTACGAGTACAATACCCTCTTGTACCATAAATGGCACTTCTCCCAGTGGAAATCTGAGTTGGTCTCCTCGCGCATCTTATCAAAGGCGATCTCAAATTTTCCAGATAGTTGTCAAATGAATTACCCAAAACCGAAAAATCATCCATGAAGATCTCGATTGTCTTCTCAACCATGTCAGAAATATGGCCATCATACATCGTTGGAAAGTGCCGTGCATTACCTGACCCAAAGGGCATCGCTGAGAATCACGAATGTCCCATAGGGACATGTGAATGTCGATCTTCTCGATCTTCGAGGGCTATAACAATTGATTGTAACCGGAATATCCATCGAAAACAATAATATTCATGTGCATTTAATGAATCGACATCGATCCGAAAGCGGCAATGAAATGATCTTTTAGTGGCTTTGTTCGGTTTTAGATAATCAGCCACAAATTCTCCACATTGCTTGTTCGAGGAAAGCATTAATATGTTATTTTTCGGTTCTTATGGCGGTTGTTCCTCCCTTCTCTTATGTACTACTTAATTTGGACTTATCTGCTTATGCGAAATAGGATAAATTACCCAGTATCCGACCATTTTAATACTTCCCTTCGGACTACACTCTTTCATAGTTAGATTCAACCTCCTCTGTGCTTCCAACGAGGGTTTTATACTCATCTTCGGCAAATATGATGCATGCATGGAAGAGCGAATCCCTTTTAAATCGGCTGAGACCATCAGGCGCATTT